>PVIR01031840.1:0-19123 GCA_004026965.1 Petromus typicus
TTTTTTCTTGTGGTACAGGAGATTGAACCAGGGCCCATGAAGGCTGGGCAAGTACTCTACACTGAGCTACACTCTTCACACTTCCTAGATAAACTTGTTCCTTCTCAGTCTTTATGCTTTTTTGGTGGCAATAATGAAGATAGATTCCTTAAAAACTATGTTACAGCAGAGGTCTTACTCAGCCCTCTCCTCCAACACCCACAGCCTCATTCCCACCATCTGCCTTGGGACCGCTAATTTCATCATCCCTGGACCCCTGATGTTGTCAGCTCTGGACTCAGGTCCTCCCCGAGCATGCATCACACCCTGTCATTTTACTTAGTTGTCTATAGTCCTGCTAGGATGTAAGCTCCACGAGGCCAGGAATCCTGATTTTTCTGGGGGTGGGGGAGGTGTTACTTTGTCTCTGCAGTCTAGAACAGTACCCAGCACACAGTAGGTATTTGATAAATATTTGTTGGATGAATAAATGAACGCAGAAAGCCCCTAGTACTTGAGAGTCCCTGATCATTAGCAGGTCTACTCTCTTCTTTTCTTGGACATACGACCCCCTTGCTGACTCTGGTGGATTTACAAGCCAGCTACTGCCACAGACACAGGTTGCTGCAGAGTCCCCAGACTCCAGATCATTGCATTACTTTGGACATCACCTTGACATTCCTTCCTCATGTTAAATGATTACAAAAGGGACTGTCCAATCTCATTGCTGTTGTCATTTCATCTCAATCCTTCAAACCACTCCTCCCATTCTTGGCTCACAGTGCATTCTTTTATAAAATATCTAATCCAGAGGAATGAATTATTCAGATTTTTGAGGTCTGGGATGTGATAGGCAACGGGCTGTGGTGATAGTCTCGCATTCCCAAGATGCTCACTAATTACCTTCTCACTTTAATTCCTCAATCATTCATTGCCTAGATGCCAGAAGTGCTAGGCTGATGGCTGGATGGGTGTCCTAGCAGGATGCACACATCTGGCCCTAAAAGCAGCCCTTGTCAGTAAGCTGAAACGTCATCACTTTTATTCTGCAACCTGCTAAACACTTGCACACTGTAAGAGTCCCCCCCTCTTTAGAGACCTATTCCATCCCTACGGCTGCCTGTTGCAGGGCAGAGACAGTACCTCGATCTTGATGACATCCAGGCTTTGAGGCTTATAATCTATGGTGTCCCCATAAGCTGGTTGGTTCAACAGTTCCATAAATACCAAAACTAAAGCAACGCGTCGAGGTTGTTAATACCTAATGGGAGCACAGGGAGAGATCAAAGGGCACAAAGCTTTCTACTTTCATTGTTAACTTCCATTGGCCTTTGAGCGACACAACTGTCGAAGCTCATTTTTATCACTCACTCCTTTCAAGGCCAGATCACCCACACAAGTCCTCATGAATCTGAGATACTAGAGTAACACACAGAGTGCCTCACCAGTCCAGTCTGCAGGGACTCTGCTTCAGCTCCACCTCATCCTTGTCCGTCCCTGGCCAACGTCCAGCAGACCCCATCCATTCCGACTCCACTGGAAAGCTCCACATTGTGGGTGGGTGTAAGGACAAGGAAGAGGTCGGCTCTGACAGGTTCCAGGGTCCCTGAAGAACTTCACAAACAGAAGTAATGCTCCTTATTCCATCCTCTCAGAAACTCTGAAATACACAGAGACCCGCTTCTCTGGGGCTATTTCTGACCCTCTGCCACCATGATTCATGACCAAACCCACCCATGACAGGCCTGGATGGGCCATTATGATGCTAGTACTCTTGGTGATTATGAGGAAGCCTGGAGATAGCCCTGGAGCTGAGAAAATTCCCTCCAGAGCCAGGGAAGGTTTGCAGAACTAGTGAAAACAGGCTCGAAGGACAGGTCTGAGAACAAGCTCTATGTTCTTTGAACTCCTGACTCGAGATCCCACAAATCACAAAACCCAAATCCAGGAAGAGAGGTGTCAGCGCCTGGGAAGCCCCTGTGATGTGCTGAGACATGAAGCGGTGACACAGTAGGAGGGCAAGGTTGGCAGAAGGAAGCTGTGCTGGTGGCCACAGCCTGGTCCCTCACATCTGTCTACACTTTGTTTTCTAAACGTGTCCTCCTTTCCAGATTATGAATTTGGAATTTGTCTAAAAGACTTAACATGATTATTGCTGGTCTTTAACACTTGTGCTATGCATACACACACACACACACACACACACACACACACTCGTACATTGCTGGATCTATTCTTATAGGTTCCGTTATGCTGCAGTTCACGTGAATTATGTTTTTTAAGGAACATTTTCATGCATACTTTGGAGTCTAAAACTCAGATAACACACGTTCATGCTGGATCTTTCACTTATGTGGAATTTCGAATCACCCCAGATTTATTCAAGTTTACATGAGCCACATGGGGCACGCGAGTATCTTTCAAGGGTATGAGATCCTAGACCCTTCTCGTCTACCCTGATTTGGACTGCTGCCTCATAGCTATTTCTGTATGTGCCCAGAACACCAGAATAGTGTTCCTCAGCCCACCTACCTCTTCCCCAGACATGTTTCTTCACCTAACAGTGCCTGTTTTATGTCAAAGCTTGACTAATGCATCATGTAGGTCCTTTTGTACATACAGTAAGTACAAAGAATGACAACGGGAGCAGCTCTCATGACATCTAGAATATACCCGAGGGTTCATCCTTCCAGGTGATTTGAAGAGCAACTTCACTGTATGCTCTGCTCTTCCGGGGTAGGATGGTTTCTAGTGCATTTCTGTAGCCTGTTCAATGGCTCTTACAAGGTCTGATGCATAGCAAGTGTTTTACATGTTTACTGAACAAATGAGTGGTCCCAGCGGTGCGTGTGCAGAACATCTGTGGGGCGGGAGAGAGATAAGGGGGATTCTACACACTGAATATCTAAAATCCTGAGCTCATGGATGGTAAAATATCTTTGGGCTACAGGTTCACTATCCATGAGAGTCCATAGGAGTCCTCATGGGAAAGTACTGTGAGGGACAATTTTATTCTCCATTTTCACTTTTTGTGGGGGTGAGAGTATATTTTAATACCCGAGAATGTGATTCATTAGTCATCAGATTTAGCTAAGTCTACTCTCCTTCTGCCTGGTGTTTTAGTGATACAGAAATTTTCAATTATCTCTACTAATGGAATGGAAGCAACAGTACATATAATCAAAATGTCATTTCTATTTGCCTTTGGAAAGTATTATGTGTGTTTTTCCCTAGCAGGTTTGCTTTCATAATGAATAATCCTAGCTTAGGCTAATAATAAAATGAGCTGGCATTTTCTGTGTATAATGCCAGGTAAGAGAAGAGGAGAAATGTGCTTATGGCAGAGGAAATCCATGCACGGCCTAATACCTACCACAGTTCATCACTCATGTGGATAACCTACTTACAGTAAGTGGGATTTTGAATACAGCAGAAGGCACAGAGCAGCTACATGTCCTGGATCTTCATGATCCAGGGTAGGTGGCCCAGGACACTGTCACAGTGAACGTCATGGTGTGTTAGGGGAGGAAAGATACTAAGATAAGAGGAAGGTACCTGGGGTTCTTAGACTTGATGGCCTATGGGAAGCCACATAACTTCTCTGTGTTCTGCTTCTTCCTCTCTGTAAGATGTAACCAGGACACCTATTCTGAGTGCCAAACAAGTTAACTGCTTAGAAGCAAGTAGTTGGCAAAGGAATTGTGATGTAATTACAGCTATGGAAATGCACAACAATGGACTGTTTTTACCTCCTTTTCTGGGCATGTTCTTTGCCTTAAATTCTCACTGTTGGGCTCTTGGGCTGTGGCTTCTGAATCTTACCCCATTAAATAGTCTCACTTAGGGATTTTGCTCTGCAAGGACAGCTACACTGATACTGTCCATGCATCCTAATGAATGAGCACATCATTTCTCATGCAATAGTTTCATTCTGACAGGAATTTTCTAGCTATAATGACTTAATGATGCTCAAGCTGTGGGTCCTACACCAGCAACATTAACATTATCTGGGAATTTCTAAGAAAAGCAAATTTGTGTTGCTAGCGCAGACATATTGAAGCATAAATTTGGGGAATAGGGCCAGCAATTTATATTTTGCCAAGCCCTCTAGGTGATTCTGGTGCATGCCCAAATTAGAAAGCCTATTTGCTTTAGCCCGAAGGAGAGAAGAGAAGGTTAGGGATGAACCACTGGGACATGCCAGAAAAGGTTGCCTGAAGATCTTTCAAATTACACTATAGTGCTCGCTGTTCGGAATTGGGCCAAAGCCACGTGTTATGTCTTGTGAAATGTACTGTTTGTCACACGTACAAAAAGGAACTCATTTTATCACTGATTTGTTCATATATATGTATGTTATACATCTATGTACACGTGTGAATATATATATGTATATAGTGATGATGCAATACATCCTTTTTCCAGGGAGGTCTTTTCCTCAGCACGCTAAAAAATGCACCCCTACCTCCAGCAGCTCTACTTTCCTTCCTTGATTTATTCCTCTCTGTAGCATTTAACACCACCTAACATGCTGCGCTGTTTACTTGTTTATTGTCTGCACCTTCCCCCCACCCCCCGTGAGGATATATGCTCCACAAGGGTACGCAATGCTGCGCCCTTAGCTCTGAGAACTGTGCCTGGCACCTGCTCTGTCCTCGATAAATGGTTTGTTGAATGAATGAGTGGAATGAATGAATAACTGCTAGGTCTGGAAGGTGGGGAAACAGCAGGGTTTGACCAAAACTCAGAGGCACCTGCACCCCTGCTCACTAGGCAGCACCCTTAGGCATGAGAGCATTGCCTTTCTGTGTCCCCGCAGTGAGCTCTGAGGTAAGTGTGCAGACCTGGCTTTAGTCAGAACCTCCTCAGGCATTTAAGACACTATATTGTTTTATCATTTCAAAATGTACTCTCTGGGTTTTTTCACGGTGAGACTAGGAATGGGAATACTACCCGAATAACGACTGCTGTGGTTATAGGGCTGGTGAGGGTTGGGTGAAAGTCTACAGCTCCGCGACAACACTGTGATACAACAGGGAAAAGGTACATTCAGAACAAAGAGCAGCCGTTCTCTCGTCCTTCCTCTGCTCCTAACTTGCAGTAGTCTTGGATGAGCTGCTTGGGCAAACAGCATTTCTGGTTCTCACTTTTACCTCAATGACTTCAAGATCCCTTCCGGTGGTTATAATATGTCCTCGCATGTTGGACAAGGGCAGGGATTGTATGTGGACCTAACCCCTAATGCCCAGCACTCAAAGGCTCTCTGTAAATATGTGATGAGTAAACAAACCTCTGTGAAAACCACACGATGACTACTGCCTCATCAGTCTGAGTGCTACGCAGCCAAGTGCTGGGTGAATGTGTGTCGCAAACATGCTGGCCTGGGAGAGCTCTCCAAGCACAAGGGAAGAGCAGAAGGTTGGTCTGCATCTTGAGGGCACAGAGAAGTCAGACAGCTCACCGATGTGGATACGGTAGGAGGCGTGCAAGGAAGAGCTGAGGCACCTGGCCGTCAGCCAGAGGGCTGCAAAAGCATGCATGTGGGACAAGGGACCTGAATTTGAATTGAGTACCTGATATTTTTTTCTAGATGTACAAGTTTGCTCAAATTATCCCTCTTAGCTTTAGCATCTTTTAGAAAATGAAGACAGTACTACCTGCCTCTCAGGATGGCTGTGAAAATTATCGGAGAATATCATGTGCCTTCCTAGTATCTGGTGTGATAAAGGTGCTCAAGAAATGGAGGTCTTCTCATCTGGCTTCGCCTTCCCTTCCCTTTTTCAAAGTCTTCAGGCCAAGAGGTTTCTAACATGGCCTCCTTTACCAACGAATTGACCTAAGTTTGTTATTGGAGCTCATGAGAGTTCCCTAACCAGGCTTAGTTGCAGTGGTATAAGAATTACAAGAAAAACAAACCTCAAAGTATCACCTTTGGAAATATGTCAAAGGGATTTGCCTAATAGGATCTGTAACTTGCTATGGCTTGATAGAAAAAGATACAACCTTGAAAATAAAAATGAACAATTGATTATCGTTTGAGGATGCTGAGACCTATCACTGCACAGAATGCGTTTAAACTTGACCAATGTCTTTCTGATTGCCTTTGTCTTTCCTTGAACCTTGCGCGTTCATTCCCTGCCTGGTGGAATGAATTATACACCTGCCCTCCCTCATATATATGATCATCTTTATGCTGGAAAACAAATTCTCTTGCTAGGTAACCAGAAGACAAATCTCTGTGGTTGGTATGATCCTTATTAGTGTCTGCAATTGCAGTGGTGCCGCCATCATGCCAGACACATGCTCAGTGCATCTGTCCCCAGCTTGACAGATCTTTCCGGAAAATGAGATAGGTAGACTCTTGGCAGAAAATTAAGGGCCTCGGCACTCAATGGAAAGTATTTATAAATCACTGTATATCAACAGCCTGCTTTAGAATCATTTTATTAGAACACATTCAAGAAAGTGACATACGGATAAAAGACAGCAGCAGTTCTCAGTCATGCAAATGCCCGTGTTAAGTTTCTCCATTGGATTTATATTCAAGTACAAAGACAGTCCTTTCCTGAGCCAGGTGCAATTCCAGAGAATGACACTTTGCCTTGAGAGCATGTACCCTTCACGAAGTTCAGAACACTGAACAAGTCACATCCTCACAATGAGCTTGTGAGATACATAGAAGTGTAAACTTTGAAGGAACCCTTTCCCGCCCGCCCCACACCCAGCCTGGGAAGTGAGCCCGACTTCCGGACCTCCTAGCGGTGAGATTTTGTCTATTTTTTTTTAGTGGGCCTTTAAAAAAAAGTTAGAAAATGAGCTTATATATGAAATGGAGTCATCCTTGTCTCTTGTCTTGGTGTGGGGTTTCTGTGAAACTCTGTGTTAGGGGTTGGGGTTCTCTCTCAAATGTTGTGGAAGTTGGAAGACTTTTTAAAAAAATCTTTTATTGTGAAAAATTGCAACCACATACAAAAACGGGGAGACCATTTGTATGGTCAGTAATGAACACCTGTGTACCTGTCATCTAGTTTCAACAGTTACCAACAGGTGGCCAGTTGGTTTCGTGTATAATATCTTCTCATATCTCTGGCTACCCCCAGTAGGACACTGAAGCAAAGGGAGACCAGAGTCCTCAGAGGGGAGTGAGGCGAGGGAGGAACTGGAAAACCATGACTAAATCTAGGCACGCCGAAGAAATAGAAACTGGTGGGGGAAGTGGCTACTGCCAGTGTGGGGGAAGGGCTGGGGTTGACCCTCATCTTCTCTATCCTAAGTCATCTCTTCTTCCTCCCTCTGTGTCATGATATGGGAGAGACAAGTTAGAGTCGGATGATGAGTGTTTTTGGATTGCAGGCCACTGTTGACAGAAACATTCAACTTGGAGAACTAGAGACCACCCCCTCCCTACTTAATCCGTCCATTCAGGTTACAGGGTTACAGAGTAGCGGGGGCCTGGGGTGCCCGGTGTTCGTATGGCGAGCTGGGGAATACGCTGGGCCATGGGGCCTCCACAGGCCCCTATTGCCCCAACATCTTAGACTTTGGAGAGAAGCTCAGAAATCTCAGATCGCACCCAGGAGAGAAGCAGGGAGGCCCGAAAGGGGAGCCCGTGGCCCAGGTGGGCAGATTCTGCTTGGAACATGTTGCCCTCTGAGCAAAGGCTGCACCCACACCAACCCTGCCAGAGCAGTCTCAAGAGAGGAGGGTGACTGGAGTCCTGGTGGGAGGTCCCAACGGCGCCACGGCTAACCCGGTGAGCTGCAGGGACAAGTCCCAGGTTGCGTGCTAAACGTAAGTGGAGAAAGGATCTCCAGGTCCCAGGTGCCACCGAGGAACAAGGTTGCCATCCTGTTAAGAAAAGGGCTGGGCTCTGTGATTTGCATATGACTTTGCAAAAATCTGCATGAGATCCCATCGCCCTTTACAGAAAAAGAGTTAAAACATCAGTGCCCCCTACTGTATTTCTGGTAACCCAATGCATGGAGTACAACCTACAGAGGACATGACCATTCTCTTTAAAGAAGATATGGAGGAAGCACAGTGTTCTAGAAGACACATTTTGGTCTGAAGGTTCGGAAGAAGCCAACTGGGTCCAGGATCCATTCGAGGATCACTGACTGGTTTTGTCTAACTATCAGCACCCAAGCTGTATCCTTCAGCCTGTTAGATTGTTGTGGACCAGGCCTGCAAGGGTTTCCCAATATCCCAGACATACAGGCAGGAGTAGAGCTAGAGACAGTACAAGCAGGGAGGCATTAAAGAGGATGTCCGGTGATCCTTAGCACCTATTCCATACATTCTTATGTTTTCTTGCTTAAACCCTTCTAAAGTCCCTGTACTCTACTAATGAGTCTTGTCATAACAGTTAACTGGGGGGTGGGGATCGAGAAAAGTTCATTCTTTTATGGAGCAGGTGTTGGGCAGTAAAGGACATGAAGATTATGATTTCAGGTGCTGCCACAGACCATGATACGTGGTAATCTGTAGTTTTTCTAAGGCGTGTGGTTGATCTGGACAGGCTGGAGGGCCGGAAGAGGGAGAATACTGAGTGGCTGACTGAGCAGAGTACATCTGTGATGGGGACCCTGGCCCCATATTCCAGTGTAGTTACACCTTCTCTACTACGTCTTTTGAAGCAATGAATCATTAGTTGTCTAAGAAAAATCACCCTCCCAAGAAAGTTAATTTCTAATTCCTGTAGATGAATGAAATATTCTAAATGGGGACAAAAACTGAGGATAAATCAGAGGATGACCTCACATTTCACTGGGACTTAGTTCTGCAATGTCTAAGGCTCCATCATATTTGCTGTAGGGGAGATGAGAGAATCAGTCTGAAGATTTCCTTAGCAACTTCAGCCTGGCCAAAGCTGCTCATTCACCAGAGAGAACATTTCAGCATTGAGGTGAGATAGTCATTAGCCTGAGCTTCCCTCCTGGAAGGTACAGGACACCTGAGACTTCAGAAAGGAGAAGAGATTCTGAAGGAAGACAGGAGCCGCACACATGGCTGTGTGAAGTGGCTCAGGATCAAGGACTTTGATGTGCTCACTGAACTCCTTTCATCAGGGCCAAAGGGCGCTCAAATTTTAAATTGCATTCTCCTCTGTAAAATGTCACACTAACGTAAACCAGGGAGGTGGCCTGAGTCATTCCGATTAGCTAGTTTTTCACACCATAATTCATTGTCATTCTCAGGTTAGTTTACGTGCGGTAAGGTCTACAGATTTTATGTTGATGGAAAAATATAAAGAGTTTTACAAATACTGAATTTGACATCCTGCTTTCTCTAGTCATCATAATTCTAAAAGGGAGAAAAGTTTAAGAATATTTCTCACTATTATCAATAGCTAATATTTTTCACTATGTGCCAGGTGAAATGCCGAGTGTGTGCATACAACATTTCATGTGTTAAGGCGTGGGTAATACCATTGCCCTCATTTTGCAGACTGAGGTCTGGACAGGTCCTGCCCAGGAACATACAACTGCTAGGGGAGCAGGGGAGTGAGATCAGAATGGAGATTGATTGGCTCCAGGGCTGTTTTTAATCATCGTGCATGCTCTCTCATCTAAAGGAGAATCCACCTGCTGGATGATGTTTGTACATTTGTATGACGATTAATTAAAGAGATCTGATTGAGCATTCCTCACATAAAGATTACCTCACACCTGAGGACCTAATGTGAAGTAGTTTGGGTCTCTTGATTATTCATGTTAATTCAGCTTTATAAAAAATTCCATGTACCCTTTTAAACCTCAAGCTGTGGTGATCTCTGTGCACTGTCCAATCTGATGATGGTTCAATGTATGAGAAATGCAAGAACAAACCCACGCAGGCAAACTGCACGCTTGTTTCCTGAGGTAGTGAGAAGACACACAAGTTTACATAGGAAGCCATCATTGTATATAGTTAGTGCTCTAGAAGAGTAGTTAACATCTATACTCTTAATGTTTAAAATGATCACTATTCATGATCTCAAGTTTGAAAATCTGGACTAATGCACAGTAGAAAAAGTTTGATTGGAAGAGTGCAAAAGACAGCACTGTATATTTCTGAAATGCTAATGATCTTTCTTAATCAGAAAATTGCTCTCATCTTATAATTCACACATAGATCCTATATCTAATCACCTTATACCTCTGGCTTCCTGATTCAACAGGCCAGTATAAGGCAGGCAGTCAGAGCTTTGAAATCTTTCCCTGGTAATTCTAAGTCTCTTGGTTTGGAATCCTCAGTGCGGAGGCTTTTCTACGTCCCCACTACTCCAGCCCTGGAAAACCTGATTTTGCAGCATTTTGACTATATTTTACGTCTTCCAGCACACACTGTCCAGAGCACTTGTTTTTGGTGTTTTCCACAAGGGGCGAGGACCATGGAGATCCACTCTCTAAGGGAGGGCCTTTATCAACCAGACCCGCGGAGGAGTCTTTGTTTTCTTCCTTCTTCTCTCCCTTCACACCCTTTCTCAGGCTGTGCTGAGATTTCCCCTCCTCCCCCATATCCAGGTCTGCACTTCTTCATGTCACTCACGTAGCACAGGTCCCATTCTAATACTTGATTGTTATAATAGAAGCTTCCTGAACTAGGTGGAGATGTTTTGCAGTCCCTGGTGCACAGGAAATACCACGTATGTGCAAGGCAATAAAAATAGCCAAAATGGGGAATGCATTTATTAGAGGATAGATTTTATACCCTTTCTTGCCCCACAAAGAATTGAGGCAACTATTTTACAACATATTTTAAAGAGATTCTTCTGCTGACCATGGCCAGTGTTTCATTCTGATGGATTAGGAGTCCACTAAGGCAGGGATGGATCTACATTGCGACTGTCATGAATAAGACACAGTAAGCAGCCTCGGCTAAGTCTCAGATTTCGCTATACCTCACCGGGCACAGAAAACAATGAGCAGCTGATACGTACATTACACAGAACATGCGATGGTCGTGGTTAGTAACTCCAGGGTGTTTCATTCAGTTGACTAGAGGGGAAATGATCGAATCTACAGTTTTAGGCCAAAATGTCGCTTTGCATGCTTCTGCCTGAATTATTCGATGGTTGTCTTCACTGGACTTGGCTGCTGGTAGGCAGTATGCCCAAGAGAACCGCAAAGACCTGGGTTCAAACTTCCACTCTGCATTTTTACAGTTGTATGACCCTGGGCAAGTCACTGAACCTCCCTATGTGACATTTTCCTATGCAATCGGCCATCTGTAAAATGAGGAGACTGAAACTTACCTTGAAGAACTGTTGTGAGGATCAAGAGGGAAAACGTAAAGTGCCAGCCTTGTCTAAGGCTTCAGAGAGAAGGCAGCTGTCAGCTGCCACCAGTCTGGATGCTTTTGTGGGAAGACTGTGTGCTTTTCTCTGCCCGCCCAACTACAGCAGGGACTTCTCAGGGAAAGGACTGTGTGTCTCGCGTTTGATGGGAAGGGGCCTTTGTCCTTGGTGGGGACCTTGTGCACACTGTGTCCCTCTGTGAAACACAGGAAACACTGTAGATTATGCATTAACAGTTTACTGGAGCCTTTCTCCACCTCAAGTTTCAGACCAGAGCCCAGAGGGAGATTTGCGATGTTGCCATGAGAATTAGAAACTGAAGCACACATAATCACACAGCGGTACTGAACAGCGTGTGGAGAGGGGGCATCAACACCATGAAACGTATTTCCAGATCAGCTCTTTCCAAGTGTTGGCTTTCACGGCGCATTTGTTCTTTCCTGCATCCTCCTGTGCCTGAAGGTCCCTGGGGCCCAGCCGTGTGTTCGCCACTCATGTGCACCCACATCCCACGAAGGGGGGTGACAGTGATAAGTGATTGGCTGAGCATGGCAGTGAGGGTCAAGAGGGGCTCTGGGGGTGCGAGCTATGTCCATCTGTTAGGCCCTTCCCTGACGACGCCACCCCCAGGACACCCCACACAAGGAAAGAGGCCACAGCCAGAGATACCCAGCCCCTTGCAGCTCCTCTTTCCATTTCTCCCTCTGCTTGGGAGGCAGCTCAACTGGGCAGCGAGGGAGAGATATCTTGGAAAGGATTTGTTTCATGTAACCTTTTGGTGTTGTTCCTAGTTCAGAAGGATTGGGAACAGACAGTTTATCAGTAAACTCCTCTTTAGCTGTGGAGGAGGAAGGAGAGGACAGAGGTGTCTTGATTATGGACTAACTCCCTTCTGTGAGGAGGCCTCCGGGTCACCGAGCTCCTCACTACAGAAGCTCTGCCTCTTGCCAGAGTTCAGTGTCTTCCCTGGAGTCTCTGGAAATCCTTTCTGGAGTCACCCGAAAAAAATCAAACTGGAAACATTCATCCTCACTCCCATGGCATAACTTTCTGTGAAATACCTTCCTGGACCTGAGCGTGTACTTCTGGCTTCCCCCACCTTTTCCATATATTGTTATATCTGAGTTCAGGAGGTAGGTGGATCAGCCTGCTCTCACCCCATTGCCTGCCTGCTGGATTTTCCTTCTTTTCTTTCATATTCTATGGCTCCTGATCTTCACAATCAAAGCTGCTACTTTCCGAGCTTACACCTTGGCTGTCCCAAATCTCCCAAACTTACTCTTCAGCCATTTCCATGAATCTCAACATGCTAAAGTGAAGCAGGTCACCTGTTTCCGGCTAGGCCCCTGTGGCTCATGAAAAGTGTTGGTCTTAGCAGCCTCTACTAAACTGGTCTCTTTCCATCCTTTAAAAAATAGTTTTTTCTCCACTGTTGGTGGGACTGTAGACTCGTACAACCCCTGTGGAGATCAGTTTGGAGAATCCTCAAAAAGCTAGGATTGATGGTCCCATTTGACCCGGCCATTGCCCTGCTAGGTATATATACACAAGAATTAAAAGACTCATATCACAGTGACATATGTGCACCCATGTTTATAGCAGCCCAGTTTGTGACACTTGGAAACAACCCAAGTGTCCATCAACTGGAGACTGGATAAAAAAGCTGTGGTTCTTCTACAGAATGGAGTATTACTCTGCCATAAAAAATGATAAGTTTGAATCATTTCTGCTTAAATGGACATACCTTGAGGATATCCTCATAAGTGAAATAAATAGGGCACAGATAGGTACATATCACATCTTTTCTCTGATATGAGAAAACGAAGATGTAAATGAGTCCTAGCATTGTATGTTATATATTGTGAAATAGAAAATACTCAATGTAAAATAAGGTAAAAGGGGACAATGTTGAGATTGTAACAAAAAAGTAAGGAAACAAATTCTATGTATATGGGGGGGTGGTAGGGTGGGTAGGGCTATGGGAAAAATGAGAGTTAAGTTGTGTCTTATACTGGTACAAATCCCCATTATGGAGTGCAATCATAATGTGTATATTTAATGTACCAATAAAGATTAAAAAAATAGTTTTTTGTTGTCAGTAAAAAATAATTTGTCTTACAGTAGAGATTTGGAAATTACCATTGACCAGAAATAATCATAATTTATATTTGATATATTTCCTCCATATATACATATATGCATATATACATGCACATACATATATGCATATATATACACATAAGCACAGATATACACAGATGTACACACAGATACTGCCCCTTTATATTTAACATCAAGATTGGTTTTTAATGTTGAGACAGAAAAAGATCTCCAAACTGGTAGAAAAGAAAAGTAATTTTAGGCGACAGCTCAGGTGCACCCTTTGCTTCTGCTAGCGAGTCACTAGCTTTTGGAGGACGCCCCTTATCAGCTTATAATGTCAGGAACTCAATGTCCAAGGAAAATCAGACAGCCCTCTTCCCGAACCACACAGATGACTTTCTTAAAGAATATCTGGGGGACACACTTATAAACAGATTCATAAATATATACAAGTAGAAGATGTCCACACGAGACACATCATTCGATTATTTCGGAGCACTTTCTGTGAATAGCTAACGCTATCTCTGGGTGCTACAGATAATGCAAAATGTCAGGCATAAAGGTCATCCATGGGAAACAAGAGTAAACTAGAAGAAGACACTGTCTCCCAAGTGCTCAGGGAAAGAACTGCAGGAATCACTCCAAAACATTCCTTCTGAGGCCAGAGCCATATCTGCCAGGACAAAGAAATAATCATGGATATGCAACAGGGCAGTATGGGGCGGTAGGTAAAGGATATTATAAATTTAGAGGTCATTACCTTGTAGTGAAGAGAACTGTAATATACCAGAAAATATACATGACAGGAGAAGTTTACAATGAGAGCAAAGAACCCGGGGAGGTTCACGGCTTTCAGGACCAGAAGCTAAGAGGCCGAGTTTTCCGGAAGTCTTGGGTCCTGGGAAATGTTACTCTGGTTCGAGAGACACGCAGTGCCTGCTGAAGCCCCAGGGCACACTTTACATATTTTAGAACAACAGGAAGCCAGGCTGAGGCATGTGTGGTCCCTGCAGCGTGGTCATGGAAACAAACTTGAGGAGGGCGGAGGATGAGGAAGAGCCACGGAGCCACATGCGGAAGGGTCTTAGAGGAGCGGCAGACTGGGGAGATGGCATATGATGGGTTCAGTCTCAGTTCCGTGTAGCAGAAAGCAGTGCTGTTGTGCCACGGACGGGGTGAATGGTGTCAAGCGCTGAGTCAAAGGGTCAGGGAGAGAGATTGCTCGGCTCACCACTAAGAGTATCTTTATGCTACAAAACATGGCCGATACAAATATGGCTCATATGCCTCAAATATGGAAGAATAGACTTGATGTCTGAGGAAGGAGGGGAAATACTGCAAGGATAGGCTCAGTGGAACTAGGAGCATGGAGTAATATAGCTGAGTGTTTCCAGAAATAGTAAAGGAGATGTGAATGAAGCTGGCAGCGTCGGGATAGGTGTGACTGGTCCAGGTCTCTGAGTAGGACAGACAGAAGAAACAGCAGCAAGGAGGACTTGGGCGAGGCATGTTATTACCATCGTTTACTATGCCCCACATACTGTGGTTGAAAGTAAAGATACTGCATTATTAAGCTCACGTGGACCTGCCAAAGGGACTCAGTACAACACGTGAGAAAGACCCACAGGGCAGTGAATTAGCTGATGAGTACAGTTCGGCTGACACACATAAATTCTCCAGTGATTTCAGGACCAAAAAGGGTCAGTTTTGTTTGATTCAATCTAATGTAAAACATCAGAGTATGTATAACAGATGAGGATCTCTGAAGGCCATGAATTAGAAAGGGGAACTAAGTAAGTATTTTTAGAGATGTGCTTATAGTTTACTATAAGTCAAATGTACATTGATGGCTTTTATAGACCACTGAAACACTGAATGTTTTAGGAAGGTGATTCTGGTATCAGCAGAAAAGAAAAAGGCAGAGGAAAAGTCCCCAAGAGCTGGGAGACTGTTTAGGAGGCTGCAGAAAGAATTGTTTTTGAAACAAGGGTCTCGCTATGTAGTCCAGGCTGGCCTTGAACTAATGGCAACCCTCCTGTCTCAGCCTCCCAAGTGCTGGGATTCCAGGTCTTTGTCACCATGCTGCCTCTACAGAGAGAGTTTGAGTGAGAAGATAAATTCTGAGGGAAACATTGTCAGGACTTGGCAGCAAACTCACATCAGAGACGAAGCCAATGTGCACCCACAGAGACAAGCTGTGCTGCTTCTGTCCTCAGTCGGGCAGTCCTACTAGTTTCAGAGGATAGGAAAGCATTCTCTGATGCTGATCCTGAGACCAGAGATGTCTAGTGGCAAGACGGTCACTTTGGTTTGTATTAGGCTTCTGTTTCTTCAGTAGAACGCAGTGTACGTAAAGGTGGAGACTGGCCTATTCTGCTTGCCTCCTGCACTCTCTCGCAGAGGACAGCACCCTTCATGGGGACTCAGCAAGTGTGGGGAGTGAGTGCATCACAGGGTCAAGTCCCTCCAGAGATACAGCCACGGGACGTTTGCTGTGGGGGCCAGAAGGAAGGAATGAAAACAGTGGTGGAAGGGAGGGCTGAGCCGCAGGAAGGAGAGGCAGGAGTTCGAGCGCGCTTCTCACCGGGCTTGTGAAATAACACCTGGGCTGGATGGAGAAGGAAATGGAAGTGTTTGCCAAGGTGAGTGAGAACAGGCGAGGACTCAGCACTGAAGGTGGGGATGTGGCAAGCTTCCGAGCCCTGTAAGAGGCTAACAACGGGCTCCACTGGATCGTGGACGGTGAGGTATGAAGGTGAAGATAAAGGTAATTCTATAGCCATATGCCAGACACAAAGCAAAGCAGAAGCCCCCAGTCTTCCTTGGATGCTGCTCAGTACAGTCTCGGTTCCTTCGATGGCGCTCCGCACCTGCCACGATCTGGCCCAGCCCATCATCCATTTGCGACACTGACCACACGAACCCTGAGCTTCAGTCAGAAATACTTCCTCTCCACGTCTCAGACATGCCGATGTTTCCCTTCTCCGTCACCCTCGCAGTTCGGGTCGATCTTCCCCACACCCATCATCAATTCTACCTTCATAAATTCTACCATCTGGTCAAGTGGAACAACAAACTGTCGCTGATCCTCCCTCCGTTGACTGTCTTAAGGATATTTTATCGCAATTTCTAGATCACTCTGGCTTACACTTCCAAGCACACCACCTTGTGTTTATTTGTTCACTTACGCGTTGAACATACTCATCAAGTACCTTCCATGAGTCGGCACTTTGTTCGGTGGGGCAAGGGCAGTATACGGCAGAAGTGCTTCTGCCTCGCAGACTAGAGCGTGGTGGGGAAGGCAGCCACGGAACTATGCAGATAACCACACGGTGCCCAGGGTGATGGGCACAAGCAGCACAGTGCAGCTGTCACAGGAATCTGCATGTCCGCCCGCAGGCAGCCCTGGCTTTCACAGCTCCCCCGGGTTCTCTCTGGCTGCCCACGGCTCGGCCTTTGTGACGGTAAGGGCACCCGCAGGGAAGCAACTCTCTCCTCTCCCACTTCTCTTCAAGGCTGAGTCACTAGAGGGGTCAGCGTCTGCAAGGCTCTTATTTTACGTTAAGATAGACGAGGTTTTGTAGCAGGTACACGTGTGCACTTTAGCTATGCAAAGACTTCCTCCCTGGCTCTTAGATCTGTTTGTCAGGTAGCTAAGAGACAAGCTCAATGTACTAATCAGCTGTTTCTAACGTATTTATTCCCAGCACATGTTACATATATGCACTATGTGTACAGAGTGACATGTAACAGAGAAACACTTTTTAGAAGTCAATTATTTCTTCTTTATTAATAAACAGGGAAACTTGCATCACATATTGTGTCCTGTTCTAATACTGCTCTGTGGAAAGATAAGTGATGAACTATAAAATAGTAAGTGACGAACTATAAAATAGTAAATGTAAGAAATGCCTTGTAGGCCACGTCACACAAATCTCTAGCTTACAAATGTTATTACCTTCAAGAAACAAGTTTTCTGTTTATCGAGGTACAAAACAAAGCTGAAAAGACTAGCCCCAGGCTATGGCTGTAATCCTAACTACGCAGGAGGCTGGAGTAGAAGGTTTGGAAGTTTGAGGCCGTACTGGCGACTTGGTGAGACTGTCTCAAAATAAAGCAAAAAGCACTGGAAACACAACCCTGGCTGGAGTGCCTGCTTAGAGTGTGGGAGGTCCTGGGTTCAATCTCTAGTATCCTCCAAAAAGGCTACCTACAAATAACATATGCAAGCAATGAAATACTAATATTCAGAATATATGAACTCCTGGCAATGCATTTAAAAAAACACCTCAAAACAACCCACTAGATGTGTAAGTAAAAAATCTGGACAGGGGTGTTATTAAAGAGAAAATCCAAGACCCTCATAAGTACATGAGAAGGCACCCAGCTCCATTAGTAACCAGAAAAATGCAAATTAAAACCAGAAGCAGGTATTACTACAGAGCCACTAGGTCTGCCAAAATGTCAAAGTCTAATGTGTCAAGTACTGGTGAAGATGCAAAGTAATGGAAAATCTTACATACACATATTATGTGTAAATCTGGTACTAGCACTTTGAAAGACAGTTGATATAATCTAGGGAAGCTAAAGATTAATATATGCATCTTACCATCTAACAATGTTATTCCTAACATTACACCCTAGAGAAATGGAACTACATCTACACATCTACACACATACAAATGCACACACACACACACGTGTACACACACACATGAATATTCACAGCAACACTCTTCACGATAGCCTCAGATGTTACATACACAGAAGATGTAACATACACAGAGATATCCTATCTACCCATTGATAGAAGACAGTTAAATAAATCACAGTTCGGTGAGTGATGGGCTGTGTATCATCAAAAGGAAAAGGCAGCTTCATGCCCTCGTATGAAATTATCATGAAGATCTGTCACGTGGAAAAAATATAAAGGTGCATTTATTGTCTGCTACTACTTACTTAAACCCTTTAAAAGAACAAATGTCAGCTTTTATATTATTAAAGAATGTCTCTAGAAGAATATCTAAATTTTATATTATTGCTGCAAAAATTCATTTAACAATCTGGAATGCATATGATCAAGGAAAACAGGTGTAATTAGATAGGAACTGAAATACAAGAAGATTTGTGTAAAGATGTGAAGAGAACTACTGAAGAGTTTCCATGCACAACATTGAGTGTATTTTTTTTTTAAGTCAAATGCTGCATCAGAATACAATACTTCTTTGGAAACACATTTACCATTGGCCCTGCTCTTTTATGAATTACCAATGATAAGAATAATTCTGTGGGGGCCAAAGCTGATACAAGGGAAGAGAACAGAAAGGAAGAATTGCAAGGCCAAGCTCTGGCTTTGCTCCTGGTGGAAAGCCTTCCCCGAGCCCCAGGCTCACCGTGTCGTAGTGAGTAGCCTTCCAGAATGAAATGCAGCAGTCACGTGGGGGCAGGGAGCTCACCGGATAGTCCTCTCTGTCACTTCGTTAACATCTAGCACAGTAAGCAGCACAGAGCGTGCTCGAGAAAACTGTCTCGTTCCATACATACGTGGGGCCTGCACATACGTACACGCCCTTCTATCGTACAGAAGCTGCCAGGAAAGGGAGACAGAGAGGATGGGCAAGGGCAGAGCTTGTTTTTATGTATTCTGAAATTTTATGGAATGTGGCCATCAGTGGACGTACAATTTAATTTTGTTGAGCCAAAGAATGATTCAGTAGACCAAATATATCGAAATCTTTTTCAGTTCTCCCTCGCACTTCTTCA
>PVIR01031841.1:0-19139 GCA_004026965.1 Petromus typicus
TACATCTTCAGATTTTAAAAATATCTTTGTTTTGATATTCACTAAATTGCCTGGGCTGGAACTTGTGATTCTCTTGCCTCACTCAGTCTCCCAGATTATGGGATTTCCAGTATACACCACCATATCACACTCAAGTTCTTATTTGTGGATATTTTCTGTCAAATCTCATGCTAACCTGCTCTCTCCTTGTTAGGTCACTGACTTCTATTTCTTCTTTTACCTTTAACTTTCATTTCTTGGCTTAAATCTTACTTAATATTTTAGGATAAAAATAGTCATTCTTTTCATGTAGACTCTATCTTTTTTCTTAGCAACCAATACCCTTTCCAATTCCATGCAGCCTCTAGGTGCTGTAGATCCTTGTCCTTGACTCTGACTTGCACCCTAAACAGGAACATCAGTGGTTCTAGGCGAAAATTCCTTTTGCTGTTTTCTTTGTTTTAAGCAGATAAAGTTTATTTTAGTTCAATGATTGGTTTATATAATCACTGAGGCCACTCTGTTCAGACATGAGAAGAGGAGCTTTAGTTGTTGGCCTCTTCCTCTTCTGGCAGTCTTGATGACATCTGCCTTCCTGGCCAGGATGGCTCTTCACCCACTCATAGGCTTCTGAGGTCTTACACCTATGGGCCTCTCTGCGACCTTCTTGGAGCTTCCCATAGGCTAAGTCTCCCTTCACCTTGTGAATGTATTCCATGAGAATCTGCTTGCTTTTGAACACATTTTACTTTTTCTTCAGGCACAGGCTGTGATATATGTAATGGTCTTAGATTCACAGTGTCTTCAGCCTGTGCAGTCCTCTTCTTCCTTGCTCAGGTTACCTTCTTTGCATTTGAGAATTACTCCACTCTTTTGCTTTCCTATATATCTTCTACCTTTTCTAGAAGGCCCAGGTGTTCTCCAGCATTAAGTCTGGGAATGGGAAGTCACAGATTTATAGAGGATCTGCCCTTTTTAGATCAGCTTCTCCATCTGCCAGTGAGAATTGGCATTGATGACTTCACTGGGGTCTTACCAGACCTTTTTTGGCTTTGATCACAGCAGAGGACACCAGAGGCAAGACTCTTTGGGACTCAGAGAACAATCAGGGCTCCAGTACAGTGATGAAAACAAAGCATGGTAACTCCTTAATCCTTTGAGTTATCAATGACACAATGCTCTCCAACAAACACTGCTCATTCATCATTGGATCCCTAGGTAAACACAACCAGTGCACTGAACAAAGTTCCTCGGGGACCTTCAGTTCCTTTTGAGAAATCGTATGCAATGACAGAGTTCTAGTTTTCAAATGGGAGGAAACTGTGTTAGTGTTACAGAAACCATAAGCTCTTCTGTGGACTGCTCTCCTCAGAAATGACTGTGAACCTTCAAAAAAAGTCCACCAACTTCCGAAAGTCAATGTGAATTCATTATTGGCCAGACAGACCCCATTTTTGTTTAGAGAAGGACTGACATGTGAGTCAGTTTTCTATTGTGAAAAAATGCTTGAGATAGACAACTTCTAAGGAGAAAAGTTTATTGTGGTTCATCTTTTCAGAGGTTTCAGTCCATAGTCACTTATGCTGGTTGTTTTGAGCCCGTGTGAGAATCAGGGTTGGGAGCATATGACACAGGAAGCATGCTCACTTCATAGTAGCAAAGAAGCAAAAAAGAGAGAGCAAAGGGCTTGGTCCCCAGTACTCTATAAAGGGAACAGTAATCTAACTTTCTCCTCTCAGGCCTCACCTCCTGAAGATTTCACCATCTTCCATTGCATCACAGAGTGGTGATCGAACTTTTAATATACGGGCCTTTATGGTATATTTCAGGTACAAACTAGAGCATTTGGAAGTCAGAGAAAGAGATCATTAATCTTAAGCTCAGCTCTCAAGATCCTGGTGTGTGACAAGCACTGGAAAATGGAGGAGGGCAGAGTTGTAATCAGTCCTTCGGGAAGATACACTTACTCAGTCTATGTTAAACTATTCCATGTTCTTAAAATTGAAGAGATAAAGCTTCAAATTTAATAATTGATGTACTTAAATATTTAGAGGACTACTCTATAGAACAATGATATTTCAGAGGGCAGAGCCAGGAGAGTATGTGTGAGATAACAGAGAATCAGTTTTACGTTGCAAATTGGGAAAAACTATTTGGCACTTGAAACAGAATCTCTTAATATTGAGTCATGTATAGACCCACAATAAAGAAAACATCTTTGACAATCTTCAGGGGTTAGAAATTATTTTTCTGTAATATTTCTTAATTATGGACAAATACACAAAAAAGATCAATGCCTTATGCTTCCAATCACATAAACTTACAAGTAGAATTTATAGCATATATTTACAAATATATATATTAATGGAAAATAAAGCTACAGTGTCAATAATACTTAAATTAAAAATCTTTTAAAACTGGATGATGTTGTTTTGTTGGAACAGAATCATCATTCAGAACACAAATACCCTGAGAATGACTTGTATCATGAGCAGATATAGGTGACTCAGTGAAATGCAAGAACCCTAGCAAAACATGTTTCTTTTTCTGAGCCATAGAGAAACCTTCATGCATGAGATATGCTATAATGTCATAGCATATGCATCAAGAAACATCTTCTTTTACCTATTCAGTCCAACTTTATTCTTCTTTATTCACATCAATTAAGGCAGAACTACTTGCATAACACATGAAAAAAGGTGATCATTGAAAAATATGGTGATTCTCAGATTAAAAAATTGGCCATTACATTTGTTAAAGTCCATAGGCTATACAAGACAAACAGCAAATACTGATGGAAAATGTAGACTTGGCTAATAATAATGTATCAATATTAACTCATCAATTGTGACAAATATACCACACTAATAAAAGATGTTAAAAATAAGCAAAAATTGTCATGGAAGGCCAAAGGAGTATAACAGAACTTTCTATGGTTTTGTTCAATTTCTTTATAAAACTAAAATTGCTCAAAAAAAAGGAAAATCTAGTCCGTTTTTTAAATGTTATCTTTAAAATTTGGTCACTATAATGTTCTCCCATATTAGTTCTTCTCAGATCATTGTCCAAAGGAAAAGCAAACATTTACAGATCTTGTGTAGGGCTTGTGGGTGACCAAGAATGTGTGTGTATCTCAGGTCTAAGAAATGCTAAAACTAAGGCTTCAAGAATACAATGAGGTATTCTGAAAAGACTCTCGTCAGAGTCTCTTTATCTCTTTTTTCAAAGAGTTCCAGAAAATGTCCAAAAGGTCATCCTCCAGAGATGTTCATTTGGAGACTTTTGCTTTTAGAAAGGGGTCAGAATGCATGATTTCTGAGCTCACAATTATATAATTCCAGGCATAGGAAGAGTTAGTCTGGAACTCATTTGCTTTAAATTCTACTTTTCACAGACTGTACAGTGGCCTGAAGCCAGAGCAATAATGTGCTCAGACTTGCAGCTTTCTACATCTTTCTTATTCTCGCAACCCTGTCCAAATAGTGACAATTACATTTCAACCAACCAGTGGTCAATTTTTGTTCCTGGGAAAGAACAAGTAATAAAATCCACTTCGTCCCAGCAAATCCAAATGGCATTCCTTTATGATGGTTATCACTTTGCACCTTGACTAGAACCCAGTTACAGTTCCATTGTAAATCTTTGGATAACCCATTTCCTAACTGTTCTCTTAATGAAAACCTAGAAAGCCTATTTCATTATTCCTTTTGGAAAATATGTCCTTGGAAGATCAAAGACTAAGACTAAATTAGTTAAAGAATTGTTATAATTCTGAACTTTAAAACAGCTTTTTATACTCCATTGAATACATACTTGTTTATATTAAATGTTGACATCATTGGCACTGTGTATAGAAAATCTTTTTACAAAGCATCACTTAGATCTAAGTAGTTAATTTCTTCATTTGTAGTAGAAATCCTGAATTGAAGTAGAACTATTTTCCATTTGAAAGTGGAGAAGTAAGTAATAAACATGGGTATCTTGGAGAACAGATACTCAGATGTTCTGGTTTCCAGTCTTTCTCTGTCCTAGGCAGTGTTGTCTACCTACACTATGAACATCTCTTGACTTGGGATTTCCAGAAATGACAGCTATCTTAGAAGTATGGCTTTTATCTCCACCTACCGTCTCCTCTGAGAATTGCAGAAGCAGTTTAAACATCCGAGTCCTAACCTAACCAGGTTACTGATACTTCCAAGCCCTGAAGAAGAAGAAAAAAATATTGGAATAGAAAGAAAGAACAAGATTGAAGCGCAAGTGAACATTCGTAGATTATGGAAAATAAGCCTGAAAAATGAGTCACCAAGGGAAACTTGTTCCTCTATTTTAATATTTCAAGAACGGAAACTTTAGAAAATATCACAACCAAAGTGTAATAGCTTGAATAAAAAAACCAACATGTAATAGCCTGAAATGACATTACGCTTTCAGTGTATTAACATCTACTCATCTCAAACTGAGTTAAAAGCAGTCATTTGATAGCATGTCTACAGAGAGATGTACATGTATTTGTATTTATGATGGCTGTCTCAGTGTGTTCCTTGTTTGAAAGCCTCTGCAAGTTAGCATCAATAGATTTTTGAAAATGCTTGCAGTTTGAAGGCAGACAAAACATGCCTCCCTGAAGCTGGGAGGGTCTTCTTCTTTTTTCACTTCACTGCTACTATTTTTTCCTACTTTCACCAGTGTCCGGAAAGGGTGGGTTAGAGTCCTGGGCTTCCTGCAACTTTTTAGAACAAGCATTCTAATGAAGCAGTGTGCTGACAGGGGTCTCCTGAGAATAGTGTTTGGGAACATACCAGCCCCATGTGCTATTATCTTTGCCACATTTTGCAGTTTTGTGTGAAATTTATTTTTAATCTTTAACAAAGCCTGCCCATGTTTATCTTAAATACTGAAAAAGTTTAATCCTTTAAAACAAAACTTTTAAAAAATAATTAAATATACAATGAATGCTGAAACATAAAAGTCAGACAGAATGTTACCTTTAAGAAGAAAGAGCTTTCTAAAGATCAAAGAATAGCCGTTTGTTTTATTTGCTAAAGACAAATAACAAGTACTTTCACTTTAAGGGACTCAAATGGCTGTTGAAGGAGACTAGTTTTTATTGCCCCACCTCCATGAAGGCAGTTTTCCTACACCTCATATTTATAGAGTTGGGGAATTTGCTTATTGACATCCAAAAGCTGTACTGCATGTTTAGAAAAATGGAATGCTGAGCTTTGACTTCATGAGCATAATTCAAGCCAATGGGATACTTCAGCACATCTTTCAGACTTATTCAACATTATGAGGCAAAAGACCCTGCCTTATTTTGTTCATGGGTAGTGCAGAATCTCCGCAGCCCTGAGAAGTAACTAACTACATGGACTGTGTTATGGATTGTGTCTGGATGTCCCCCAAAAACCTACTGCAGTCACTGATGGGGCTCTTTCAGAGGCCGCTGATACAAGAGTGCTTGATGCTGTACTGATTCATAGTGCCCTCCAAGGAAGTAGGATTAAAGGTGTGAGTGTTACTGGGGTTAAGCAGCCTGGATAAGATATAAGGGATAGAAAGCTATGGCTTTCCCTTGTTGCTCTGCTACCTTCTGCCTGCCACAAACTGTTTCTCTGTTGTGATGCCACCTTGCCTTGGGGCCAGTTTATTACCCTGAAAACCTCTATAAACTGTGAGCTAAATATACCTTTCCTCCCTTAACTTTGGGCATCAGGTATTTTGTCTCAACAATGAGAAAAGAAACTATGACAGAATTTGGTACCAGAGAAGTGGGGGTCATTGCTTTGATTGTACTTGACCATGTGGTTTAGGAGCCTTTGGAGTTCACTTATGGGAAGGAGAAGAATTAGATATGGTTTGGAGCTGCTGGATGAAAAGTAGAGCAGAGCTGAATGTCTTAGGCTAACTTGATGGGACGTTCTGGTCAGGGCTCAGAAGGCTGATAGAAATTTTTCCAGTAAAGACTGGGCTCGGTCTTCCCACCAGGTTTCTGCTGGGAGGAAGGACTGCTTTAGCTGCTGACTCCAGATGATATGTGTGATGCCTTGGCAGAAAGTTTGTCTACATTTCGCTTGTGTCAAGAGACTTTGCCTGAGACTGAAATTAAAAGGAGTGGACTAATTAACCTGGCAGAGTAATTTCAAGGAAGTTTAATGTTAAGGCAAAGGTATTACAGATAGCTAAGTTAGGCAGAAATATTATAGGCAGTTGGACAAGGCTAGGCTATTAAGGTAGTCAGTGCAAAGAATGAAGAACACATTACAACTGTGGCTAGAGGTTCATCTGTTTGAAGCCATGACTCAAAGTAAGACAAAATGACCAGGCTTATGTATTTCCTAGAGGGTTAATAAAACAAGTGATATCACTGGTCCAATAAAGTTTAGACAGACATTAGTCACCCCAGGTGGGTGACCAAGACCTCCTAATCCATCTCTCCCGGAAAAGGTCTTTGTTCTTTACATGTACACTTGCTACTTGATCTGCTTCCCTATTAGATCAATATTATCTAATGGTTATACTTATAATTTTATTGGTTGATCATAGTTTTGATCCATGTTGTACCCACCTCATGATTTTATATCCACCTTGTGATTTTGCTCTATAAAACTTCCTTTGAGAAGTAGGCTCATTTACAACCTAGTTTTGGGGCTCCTCCTGTCTCTCAGGAGCTTTCTCTCAATACATTTTTCCTATTCTAAACCTCCATTTTTTCCTTAAAATGTATTCATTGATTTTGAGAAACACAAACAGGGCATATTTAACAACTAACAGGTTGAGAGTTACATTTATTCCTCCCTGCTGCTGGAAGCTTTTAGTCAGGTCTATGTTGAAAATCAAGAGTAAAGAGTCCAGAAGAATAATTTAAAATGTTGTGACCTCGGCCAGTGTGACCTTACACCAGTAAAGCTGTGTACTGCAGAGACAGACTAGAAGAGATCCTGATCACTAAGAAGTGACAGAAGAACACAAAAGTTGGCCTGAGAACATCACCCAAAACAGCAGGACTCCAGCCTTTGCAGCCTCAAAATTGCAGCAGTGAAAAAGACTTTGCTTTGAGAAGGGAGCTCCAGAGCACTGTGTTCCAGAATGCAACTAGAGAAATTGTTCCTCAGGATTTGGTTCATAGGCATTGGACTCTTACATCCACAAGAGAAGGAAGCTTGGCTACTGCTCTGACAGAAGACCTTGGCATCGTCCACACAGTGCTGGGTTTAGGCGCACAGAGAATTCACGAGTTGTTCAGTCACGAAGGCTTCCAGTCAGATTTGGGACAGAGGCCTGGAACGTCAGGTAGTGTTCCCTTGATGGGGCAGTGTGTGAAGCTGTGCATGTGGAGGCAAAGGTGCAAGGGAGGCCCCAGAAGTTTGAAGAAGCCAGGAATAGGGATCATCTGAGGAAAGCTGCATGGAGGAGCAGAAATGGCTCAAGAGAGAAGCCATGGGAATTACAACTAACAGTGCCACAGGGGCAGAGCCACCCAAGCCCTGGAGTTCATGTCTTGCCACAGATTGCCTCAGGTACTGCACACAGAAAGACAAGACTCAATGCTTGCCTTGGTGGATGTTAGACTTGCATGGCCCCACTTCTTTGCATCCTCCTAGTTGTAACTTTTGGAATGAAAAAGTCTATCTTGTGCTATTGAATACTTAGAATGTTTAACTTTCTCTTCATTTGTACAAGGGGCTTGCTGTTAAGAATTTGCCTTAAATCTGAGAGGAGACTTTGAACTTGGACTTTTCAGCAATGGTGAAACTGTTAGGACTTTGGCAACTCTTAGAATAGGACTAAATGCCTTTTGCATGAAGGGATGTGAATGAGACTTTGGGAGGGACAGAGGAAGAATTTTTTTTTTTTGAGACAGGGTCTCGCTTTGTAGTTCAGGCTGGCCCTGAGCTCAGCCTCAAACTCGCATCACAGCAATCCTCCTGCCTCTGCCTCCCGAGTGCTGGGATTACAGGCGTGAGCCCCCACGCCTGGCACTGTGGTATGTGGTACTGATTGCTGCTGGGGTGAGTCTCCACAACCAGTACTGTTATATGGTTACCGGGGATCGAACCCAGGTCCTTGTGCTTGCAAGGCGCCAGAACCACTGAGCTAACTCCCTGGCCCCTGGAGGCAGAATATTATGACTTGTGTCTATATGCCCCCTCCCAAAGCCTAATGCAGTGATAGGTGGAACTTTTTTTAGAGGTAGCTGGATCCAGACTGTGTGACCCTGGAATGGGGCAATGCAAGACTCAAAGGTACTAGGATTAAGGGTGTGCCATCCACCTAAGTAACCCGGACAAAAGGGGCAGAAAGATGCTCTTAAATTCCTCTGCTTGCCTGTTTTGCTATTTTCTATCTGCCATGAACTGTCTCTTCTTTGCATCCTGCCTTGGGTATTCTACTCATGCCATGAAGTTGTTAAGAGCACGCACTCTAGAATCAGGCAAACTAACAATCATAGACTTAAATGATCTAGCCAGGTCAATGAGGTCTTCTCAGTCTTTACCTGCTCATTTGCAAAACAGCAAACATTAAAAGGCCATCCCTTGAAAGACTAAGAGTACTGAATGCATTTAGGGAGCTCAGCAATTGCTTAGCCCTTAGAAATCATCATGTAATAAATATTAGTGTGATAAGAAAGCATATATCACCAAGTCCTTAAATCAACTACAAAGAATTTAAAAGACTTCTAGGGAACAGTGTTGGGAAAGAGCACTACTTCTCTTTTCATTTCCTTTTTGTTGTAGTCTCATGGAATAGCATGGAAGTTCTTACTAGAATGTGTACCTGTAAGCAGACTCCAGGGTCATACTATGGGGGTAAAAGAAGAAAGTCATGAAGACGACAGAATGGCTCTGATAAATACAGACCTGACAGAATACTCATGCTGAAGACAGTTTGGTTGAACCGACAACAACTCTTTAAAAACTTTACATGGAATTAAGTGTAATTGCAGCACATGATAAGTGTTATCCTGTTACTCGAGGAAATCTTACCAGAAACAGAAAAGGAAAACATGCCACTCAAACGTTTAATGATTTGGAGAGCAGTCACACAAAGATTTCAACAATCAAGTACCCTCAAACTATAGATTTAAAATGCACTGAATTAGCAAATTATTGTTAGTTTTACTTTTTAAAAAATTAAGTATCACATGCATTGGTTTTTACAAAACTCATTCAAGTGTATAGTTTACTCTAATGGGAAGTAAACATGGCAGGGTGGCGAAATGAGCTCAATTATTACTGTTTTAAAATTATTTCACAACTTTGCTATGAATAATTTCCTGTGATTATTGGCTGACATTTTAGAATCATACTTGTCAGGACAACAGAAGATAATTCATATATTTTCAAGATAATATATGAAAGCTGTGTGTGTGTGTGTGTGTGTGTGTGTGTGTGTGTGTGTGTGTGTGTGTGTGTGTATGCTAGGACTTGAATCCAGTGCCTCAGTGTGCCAGGTAAGTGGTCTACGACTGGCCTATAACCCCTAGTCACAATAAAAAGGCTTTAAAATGCCCAAGACTACTCCTTTAAAAGGTAGGAATGGATATTTTGTGTGGGTGTATTATGATGCATCATGCTTCTGGAAGAGTTTTTGGTTTGCAAAAAGATTGAGTTTGGGTAAAGAAAGAGAATATTCTAGATCTGTAATTAAATTAAATTCTGTAGATTTTGTACAGATTTTATTTAGCTTCCAAGGAACTGAAAGTATGACTTTTAAAAGCACTTGATTACATCCTTAGTATGTTTAACATTATGTAGACCGAGTCTCACTTTTTCCCAGTGTTGACTTCATAGTTTCTTCTTGGTGCTGGCTGCGAAGGAAACACTGTGACAGGCCGTGGGACTGATTCAAAATGAGTGCAGAGTGAGCTCTGAGATGGTCACATCGTATCTCTGCTGGAAGGTTCTTTACAGTCACATCCTGATCCACCAAATTACCCCTGAGTAGACAGTCGTAGTGCCAGTCCCATAACTTTGCCACAAAAATAGAATTTTGGTTTCTTTTAATATGAATGTTATCTAGATAAAGCTATATCTAGCTCTTCCCTGACAAGTTATGTGATTCAGTGCTTCGTTTGTATGAGCTAAAGATAGAAACTTGGGAGTGACTCACTTTTTTGTATGCATTTAAGCATGCAAGGAAACCAGACTGCTTCTGTGTTGCTTTCTTTAAAAGAAGAAGAAGAAGAAAAAAAAGACATGTTCTTTGATTATCCTTTTGAAATCAGCAGTTTTGAAGTACAGGACTTATTGGTATCTGAGCGGAAGGGGTTGATACTATGATTTATCACCACTCCCTAGGAGTGGAGTTCTTCCACAGCTACAGAAAGGAAAACATTTGTTGTACTAATACTGAATGTACTTCCTGTGTAAAATAACCTTTAACTCTGTGGAGATCCCCCATTTTAATGACCACAGACACAGTGGAAGTAGAAGGAAATCCAAGCACTCCACTGGCAGCCATTCTTACCAGCAGGATAAACTGTTCCCTGTGACAGACATGACTACCAGGGGAATCCTCCCTGGGGACCCTGTTCTGGTTGTGTTAAAACATAACTATATTGCTTATTGTGTGACATTTGGATGCACTACATCCAAACCATTAATAACTATTTGGATTCATATGATAATAAGGCTGTACTACATTAGTCAAGTTTTGGGAGGCTGGTGAACTAAAGAGAAGCAGGCAGACAATCCTTCCACATAGGCCCCTATCGTGGACACTGTGGTGGACCTTACCAACTGTACAGCTGGCTCCTGAACCCCAAGCCAGAGACTGCAGGCTTCTAAATCTTCATCTTTTCACCATAGGACACTGTTAGGCCCACAGTAGCTGCTCTGGCAATAGGAATTTCTCTTTGGTCACATCGTATCTCTGCTGGAAGGTTCTTTTTTTTTTTTAAGATTTTTTGAGACAGTGTCTTGCTTTGTCGTTCAGCCTGGCCCTGAGCTCAGCCTCAAACTCACATTACAGCAATCCTCCTGCCTCTGCCTCCTGAGTGCTGGGATTACAGGCATAAGCCACCATGCCCAGCACTGTGGTATGTGGTACTGGTTGCTGCTGGGTGTGAGTCTCCACATCCAGTATTGTTATGTGGTTACCGGGGATCGAACCCGGGTCCTTGTGCTTGCAAGACAGGCCCTGGAACCCCTGAGCTATATCCCTGGCCCTGCTGGAAGGTTCTTTATAGTCACATCTCTATCTGCCAAATTACTCCTGAGTAGACAGTTGGAGTGCCAACCCCATAACTTTGTCACAAAAATAGAAATTTGGTTTCTTTGCAAAATTTGAAGATTCCCCACAGGAAAAAGAGAAAAGGGAAAAACCCAGCAGAGGCCAAGATTAAGAAGTCTTTCAAGTCTCTCTCTCCCTGTCTCTGTCTCTCTGTCTTTCTCTCTCTCTTTGTGTGTGTGTGTGTGTGTGTGTGTGTGTGTGTGTGTGTGTGTGTGTGTTTTGGGGACTGAACCCAAGGTATTGCATATGCTAAGCAGTAACAAATGTTATCACTAAGCAATATCCTTCAAACATCAATTAGGTCTTTGAAAACCTCAAATAGCAGACCCAATGTTCTTTGCTAAGTGCATCCATGAGATATGGGAAAGAGGGATGAATTTGTGCTTTCAGAGCTTACCAGGCTTTTGGTCTTTTGTGAGAGACGCAGTCACATTTTCACTCAGTACCTTTACTGATTCTATATTCCCATCTATAGTCAACAGGGACCAAGAGAGGCTTGGAGTTAATTTATGGTGCATCTCTGCCTCTAAGCTCTCTTGCAGCCTTATGGATCCTTTTCCAAAGATGTATTTGCTTTTTAAACATCAGGTAAAAGGGAGAGAGGCATAGGGGTAAGCAAAGAAGGGAAAGAAAAATTTCATGGTATAAAAGGAAACAAAGCTTATGTATATACGCAGTGGGGTTGTAGGGGAAGACAGGAGAATGGGAAAAATGAGAAGTCATGTCATGTACCGGTACAAATTCTTAATGTGATCATGATGTGTATATAAAATGTACTAAGAAAATCAATTTTTAAAAAAAATTTCCATTTACACATTGTACATGGCTTTTCAGACTATTACCGAAACCTTCACCATCAGGTAAAGCAAAAAATAAATAAATAAATAAATAAATAAATAAATAAATAAATAAGACAGGTGAGTTCAGTGGAAAAGAAAAGAGAAAAAAAGAAGACTGGCCATTTTAAAAACTGAATTCCTTATTAGTACATTTTATATACAGATCATGATCACATTCAATATTGAGAATTTGTACCAGTATAGGACATGAGGTAAGACTCCTCTCTCTCCATACTTAATTTGCAATCCCCTCAAGCCAGATCTCATAGTTCATCCTAATTTCGCTCTACTTTGCCTTCTTCTCCCTTAATGATTTATCTCAGTGAGGACAGATTAAACTGTAACAATTCTTGCACATACACAAAAAATAATCCTTTTACAGTATCAGTTTCATTTGAGGTTATACAACCCTCAAACCTTGTTTTTGCTACTTTATAAAATCAAACAATGATATACTAGGTAGTCCTGAAATATAAACTGTAGATGAATTTTTTTTTTTTTTAATTTGTTGTTATTGTTGTTGTTTTGATTTTGTTTTTTTGAGACAGAGTCTGGCTTTGTAGTTCAGGCTGGCCCTGAGCTCAGCCTCAAATTCACAGCAATCCTCCTGCCTCTGCCTCTCCAGTGCTGGGATTACAGGAGTGGGCAACCACACACAGCACTGTGGTATGTGGTATTGATTGCTGCTGGATGTGAGTCTCCACATCCAGTATTGTATGTGGTTACTGGGGGATTAAACTCAGGCCCTTGCGCTTGCAAGACAAGCACCAGAACCACTGAGCTAAATCCCTGGCCCTTGTTTTGTTTTTTGAGAAAGAATCTAGCCATCTATTTCAGGCTTGACTTGAACTCACTGTGTAGACCAGGGTGGCTTCAAACTTGTGGAATTCCTTTTGCCTTAGCCTCCTGAGTGCTGGGATTACGGTGTGAATCATCACACCCAGCCTAACGTGTACATTTCGGGCTTGCATTCAACTGTTTCACATCAATGCCCACACACTGCTCCTCCATCCTCACTCTAGTTCATCGTCCATTTCTTTTGCTTTTAGAGTGATTCTGACTGTACTTTATGGAGTACAGCAAGGTCTACACTCCCTTTTATTACCTGTTCCTTTTCAGTTTTTATGGTATCTTTTGGAGGACTCTCTCTGTGTAGATTTTGATTACTACCCATACATAAATGCCTCATTTATTCATTATCTGAATACCCAGCTTCCCACTTGGAACTTCCTTTTGGACATCTCAAAGGCACAAATCCAAGATACCTAAGTATATTCACATTAGCCATGGGGGTGCATGCTTGTTCTTCTGGCACAGTGGGAGACTGAGAGGACCACAAGTTCTAGCTCAACCTGGGCAAATTACATAGCAACACTTTGTCTCAAAATTAAAGAATAAATAAATTTAAAAGACCTGTTGAGCTAGTTCAGTGCAAAGGCCATAGGTTCAGTCCCAAGAACAAAAAACAGTGGAATTCATGAGCATCTCCCCAAAATCTGATAGCTTTCCATGTTCTGTGTCTCAGCAAATGTTAGGATACTGAGTTGCACAAATTAGTCTCTGATAGCTTTCATTTAGTGCTCATAGCCATTTCCTCACTAAGTCTTGCCATCATTAATTTCTAAAAGGTTCTCAAGTCCAGCTTCAAGCTATTCTTTTCCTTTATCTCAGCTCCACACTATTCTATATTACATTTTATTCAGATCCCTCTACCTACAATACCCCTTTGGTTTTATACTAGCAGCCTCAGAGGTGGTTTTTGTTGTTGTTGTTGTTGTTGTTGATGTTTTAGCTTAAATGGTTGTTTTTTTCTTGTAATGTATTAGTTCATGTTCATAGTAGTACATTACAATTACATTCACTGTGAGGAGGTGGTATTTGTGTAGAGCACATCTTAATTCTGTCTTCTTCTCTTCTCTCCCTTCAAGCTGTATTCCCCCACCATCTTTTCTATTTATCTTTTCTTTTAATATTTATTTATATTGAGTTTCCCATATAAGAAAAACCAAGATACTTAAGCTTGTGTATCTGACTTATTTCACTTAATATTATGTTTTCAAAGTGCAATCGTTTTTCTACAAATGATTCCAGTTTATCCTTCTTTATGGAAGAGTAGTACTTCATAGTGTCTAAATACCATATTTTCTTTACCCACTTATCTCTTGACAGACATACAGGCTGCTTGCAAGATTTAGATAATATGAATTGTAATGCTAGAAATATGCATATGCATGGATCACTGTAATATGATCTCTTCTAACTCAGGAAGATACCTAGCAAGGGAAGAACTGAGTCAAATGGAATTTCTTGTTTAAAGAATTTTGTATGAGTTTATATTACCATCAACACTGAAGAAGTGTTCTTTTTCCCCCACAGTCTTGCCAATAGTTTTTATCTGGTTTCTTAATAACCATTTTCTCTGAGTGGGATGGAATTTCAGTGTTGTTTTACCTTTCAGCACATTGTTTAACATGGCGAATGTTCAGTCATCTGCATGTCAATCGCTACTATCCCCAGCACAATTGATCTACATGTCTGGTTTCATGCTTGTTTGTTTTTGCTAATACCATACTATACTTTTCTTTTTATCACTGTAGCTATGTGTGCAGTATAACTTAAAGTTTGGAATTGTGACTTCTCTTGCCTTTCTCTTGTTGTCCAAGATTATTACTGTTATTCTAGATCCCCCTTCCGTTTTTTTTTTTTTTTTTTTTTTGAGACAAGATCTCGCTTTGTAGTTTTTTTTGTTGTTTTTTTTTTGAGACAAGGTCTCGCTTTGTAGTTCAGGCTGGCCCTAAGCTCAGCCTCAAATTCACATCACAGCAATCCTCCTGCCTCTGCCTCCCGAGTGCTGGGATTACAGGCGTGAGCCACCAGCCCAGCACCGTGGTATGTGGTACTGGTTGCTGCTGGGTGTGAGTCTCCACACCCTGTATTGTATGTGATTGCTGGGGAATCGAACCCAGGCCCTTGCGCTTACAAGACATGTGCCAGAACCATTGAGCTAACTCCCTGGCCCTATTCTAGATACCTTTTGGTTGCATACAAATTTTAGGATTGTCTTCTGTACTTTTGTGAGGAATGTTGTTAGTATTGTGTTAAATCTTTATATCAGTTTTGGAAGTAAGGCCATTTTTTCTATATGGGATCAGACAGGGTACATCTTTCCATTTTCTGATGTCCTCCTGAATGTCCTTTTTCAGAAGACTAATTTTCATTATGCAGGTCTTTTGCTTCCTTGCCTAGATTATTAGGTATTTAAATATTCTCGATGCTATTGTGAAAAATATTTGTTTCCTAATTTCTTTCTTGGTGAGTTCATTATTAGTGTACAGAAATACTGCTGAGGGCCAGGGATTTAGCTTAGTGGTTCCAGTGCCTGCTCTGCAACTGCAAGGTCCTGAGTTTGACTCCTGGTAACCACATACAACAATGCTGGGTATAATGACTCAGCAGGCAGAGGCAAGAGGACTGCTGAGTTCGAAGCTGAGTTCAGGACCAGCCTGAGCTATAAAACAAGATCTTGTTTCAAAAAAAATTTTTTAAGGGGCTGGGGATTTACCTGAGTGGTTCCAGCGCCTGTCTTGCAAGTGCAAGGACCAGGGTTCGATCCCCGGTGACCACATACTATACTGGGTGTGGAGACTCACGCCCAGCAGCAACCAGTACCACATACTACAGTGCCGGGCGTGGTGGCTCACGCCTGTAATCCCAGCACTCGGGAGGCAAAGGCAGGAGGATTGCTGTGATGTGAGGTTGAGGCTGAGCTCAGGGCCAGCCTGAACCACAAAGTGAGACCCTGTCTAAAAAAAAAAAAAAAAAATTTAAAAAGAATACTGCTGATTTTTGTATGCTGACTTTATATCCTGCTATGCTACTGAACTTGGTTATTAATTCTAGGAGTCTTCTGGTGGAATTTTGGGGTCTTCTGTGTACAGCAAATGTCATCAGCAATGACAATTTGACTACTTCCCTTCTTATATTCTTTTTCCTTTTCCTGATTTCTTTGGCTAATGTGAGAACTATATTGAACAGGGGTAGCAATAGTGGACATCTTCAATTTGTTTCTCATTTTACAGGGAATGCTTTTAGCTTCTCTCTATTTAAAACAATGTTGGCCATTGGTTTGTAACAAATGGATTTCATCAGATGGAGATAAGGTCCTTCTATAGCTATTTTATTCAGGATTTTGTCATGACTGGATGTTGGTTTTTATGCAAGCTTTTTTCTACATCAATTGAGATGATCATCAGATTTTTGTTTATGCGTACATTCTATTTATTGATTTGCATATAGTGAACCATATCTGCATCCCTGGGATAAACACTTGCTCATGATGGGTGAACTTTTTGATGATTTGTTGCATTGTTTGCCAGTATCTTGTTGAGGCTTTTTATATCAGTGTTTATTAGAGACTGGCATGTAGGAGAGTTTTGTTTTGTTTTGTTTTTTGTTTTTTTGTTTTTTTTTTTTTGGTTCATTTCTAATTTTGGAATCAAAGTAATGCTTTTCAGGAATGACTCTGGGAGTATTCCTTCCCTTTCAATTTCATTAGAGTTCGAAGGTATTGGTATTACAGCTTCCCTAAAATACCTGTAGAATTTGGTAGTGAATCCATCAGATGCTGAGCTTTTCTTTTGGGTTTTTTTAAAAAAAATTATTTCTTCAATATCACTGTCTTACATTGGGTTATTTAGGGTGTATATGTCTTCTTGGCTCAGTTTTGGTAGTTCTTACAAAGTAGGAATCTCTTTGTTCTGAATCTCCATTTTATTAGGGTACAGGTTCTCACTGTAGTTACTAATTATCTGGATTTTGCTGAAGTCCATTGTCATTTCACCTTCTTCACTTCTAATTATATGGATATGGGTACTTTCTTTCCTTTTTTAGTAAGATATCTATTTTACTTGTTCTTTCAAAGAATAAGAAATTCAATTTATCATTTCTTTATATTTTCTTATTCTCAGTTTTATTAATTATATTTTATTAATTATATTAATCAATTATTGTAATTTCCTTCCTTGTAGTAGCTCCCGATTGTTCTTGTTTTTCTAAGACCTTGAGGCACATTATTAGGTTATTTATTTTGGTTTGCTCAATGCTCCTGATGTGAGCATTCACAGCTATAAACTTTTTAATATCTGCTATCAGTGTGTTCCATTGATTCCAGTAACCTGTACTCATATTATCATTTGACTCTAGGAACTGTCTACTTTCTTCCTTGATTTCTTCTGTAACTCATGATTATGCAAGAGGATATTGTTTGATTTCCTTGTGTTTGCATAATTCCTGTGATTTCTTTTGTCACTGAATTCTAGTTTCATTGTACAATGATCTGATAATATGCGTGAGATGAACTTGATACTCTTGCATTTATTAACACATGCTTTATAGACTAGTATGTCATCTACTTTTGAGAAAGCCCCATGTTGCTGAGGATGTATATTCTGTTGTTGTACTGAACAATGTAGATATCTATTATATCTATCTGTTTAAAAGTTTGATTTGTCTGATATTTCATAGTAGATTTTTTGTCTAGATTATCTACATGTGACAGTAAAATATTGAGGCTCCCCATCAAAATTGTTTTAGTGGGTTTTTTATACCTAGTAGTATTTGTTTTATGAAGTTGTGCTCATTGGTATTTGGTACATATGTGCTTATAATTGTTATCATTTCCTGTTGAATTGTTGCCTTGACTAATACATGGTGACCTTCTTTCTGTCTTCGAATCTACTTTGACTTGAAGTCTACTCCATCTGAATTTATGACAGATACAGCTATTTTTCAGGTTCCTGTTGCATGGTGTAGTGTTTCCCATCCCTTTATTTTTTATTTGTGAATTTACTTATGGATTAAATGTGTGTCTCGTACACTGCACATCATTGGGTTTCGTTTCTTGATCCATTCTGCCAAATTGTATCTTTTGTTTGGGCAATAGAGACCATCTACAATGAGCCTTATTACTAAAGTATTGACTTACTCTGTCATTGCATCATTTTCCTGTTGATTTCCCCCCATCTGCTTACCTGATTGCCTTGCTTAATATATTCATTCTATTAGATTTTTTGAAATAGTTGGTTTCATAGTTTCTTTGTAGCATATACTTAAAAACTTTTTGTTGCGCTGGTTTGGTGGTCATAAATTTCTTGTAGTGCTCTTTGTCATGGAAATACCTTATTTTTCAATCAACTTTGAATGAAAATTTTGTAAAATATATGTCTTGGATAGAAGATGTTATCTTTTAGCATTTAAAATACTTAATCCCATGCTTTCTTGGCCTTTAAGATTTGTGTTGAGAAGTCTGCAGCAATTCTAATGAGTTTTTCAGGAATGAATCACAGTACTGTTAGTGTCACAAAGGTACGCCATTGGCATACAGAGAAAATCTATTAATAACAACTATGTAGCCCTAGCAACATCAAGAAAATCGGCAACAATAATATCCATGACAAACTGGATACTGATGTATCATAAGAACCCAATAATGCATAACCCTTAAGCTTAGAAGTCTATAATTATAAACTGTAAGACAAATGAAATAATGACACATAGGAACTATAAATTTTATAACTATATATGTACTAATAATAGAAAACGTGTTTGGGTCAGGGATTTAACTCAGTGGCATCTGTCTTGCAAGTGCAAGAACCTGAGTTCGATCCCTGGTAACCACATACAGTACTGGGTGTGGAGATTCACGCCCACCAGCAATCAGTACCACATACCACATTGTCAGGCCTGGTGGCTCATGCCTGTAATCCCAGCACTTGGGAGGCAGAGGCAGGAGGATAGCTGTGATGTGAGTGTGAGGATGAGCTCAGGGCCAGTCTGAAATACAAAAGCAAGACCCTGTCTCAAAAAAAAAAAAAAAGAAAAAAAATTAGAAAAAGTGTTCAACAGTGGTATCATAGAATTAACTAAAGATTTTAAAAGCTTAAAGTAGGGCCGGGGATTTAGCCCAGTGGTTCTGGTGCCTCGCAAGCACAATGCCAGGTGTGTAGAATCATGCCCACCAGCAATCAGTACCGTGTACCACAGTGCCAGGTGTGATGGCTCATGCTTGTAATCCCAACACTCAGGAGACAA
>PVIR01031842.1:0-19448 GCA_004026965.1 Petromus typicus
CTCACCCGGACCCTGGACAGATGCTGCTTTTCCCTAGATTCCATCACCTTTTCAGAAAAACTTAGAGCTAGAGATGTGTCTTAGACAATATCTCAACCTGAATTTCTCCTCTGTGTATCCACCCGCAGGCTAAGTTAAAGCTATTCTCTCTACATGACATATTTCTTTGAAGAAGTGGTGGCTTTTATGTCCCAAGACACAGTTGTCCTCAGTTTGGGGTTGATGTTGTCATCTCCCAGTCCCCCGAACTCACTCTGCACACATTGGGTCAGAATTTATCCAGACAAAGTCCCCAAGCACTTGCCCCCACCCCCACCCCCACCCCCGTGTGTGCTATCTGTTAGGGCTGAAGTGGGAACCTAAGCCACCAGAGCTCGTGTGTTGGTCGTAGGAGTGTTCTTTCTCATAAACAAAACAAAGTCACAGACAAAACCAGCTGGGAAAATTAAAACCATGTGGACAGTGGCTCACAGACGTCAACTCATAAACCGAAACTGAGCGGTCTACATTAGCATGGTACAGAAAGAATGTTTAAAAAAGAAACTCATGGGCCTTTCACTCAGATTTGGGGGTACTGTTTCTGAAGTAGATGATTAGAGATCTGGGTTTTTAAAGTATCTTCATGGTCGATGCATGACCACCATGCATGACAGTGGCATGTCACGATATCAGGATTAACAGAGATTAGTGGCATAGCTTTCCGCGATGGCAGGTGTGGAGATCTGGGCTGTGAAGTGAGATTGATTTTGAAACACTGCGAAACGGTAAGACTTTGGTAAACTCACTTTGTGTCTTGAACTTCACTTTTGTCAATTGTTTAAGGAGTTTAATAATGCCACAGTCATACTACATAAACCATAACAATGCTCTTGGCCTACAGAAAGGAGCTAAATAAAGGGTAGAAATGTAGGAATATGTGCGTGTCAGAGAAAGATACAAGCCCACTTACCAGGAGACAACAGCTGTAACGACATCCATACCCTGGAAGAATAGCATCTGGAAGAGCACTGTGTATTTATGGTCTTCTCCCTACCGTGGGCCGCAAAAACGACTGTATTCTGAGGCTGGGTTGACGGCCTCTGCCACTACTAGAAAGAGCCACAAGAGGGAGCCATCTTGCCCCTGTCTGATGCTTCGAATTTAGCCATAATTTGGGTTTTCTGCCTTCCTTCTTTAAGAAAAAACAGCAGAACCAGGACCAGTGGTCTCGTCCATAGGTCGGACTGGGCTGCAGAGTCAGCATCCTCTGAGTAAATCGGGCTCTGCGAAGGCCAGATGGCCACTAGGAGCGGGTGTCCCCTGCTCACCCCACTGTGGAGCTCCCTGGCTTCCAGCTTCTAGAGGAAACTCTCTTCACATCAAGCACCACTTCCCCCACTTTGCTCCCCGCCCCAGCACTCCAGCTCTTAGACCCCAGGCCTTCTAACTGCATGTGTACAAGCTGGAGTTGAGCCCCTAACTCCGGAGTCCTACCCACTGCTCCGTGTAGCCATCAGTTTCTCAGAGTGACAGGACACAGAGAACTAATCTATGGGAAAGCACTTTGTGGTTGGAAAGCACCATCAGGATATCACCATTAGTATTCTAGTTAATATTAGTATTTTAGCAGGAAGGCTCCACCCAACTTGGGGGTATCACATGCAATCGATGTCTTGCTTTTTCCTATGAATTATCACCCTACTTTCTTTTTCCCCAATCACCCCTGAAAAAAAAATTGCCTCTCAATTCTGAGTAAGGGATGTTTCTAAACGTACCAGACGCCCCTTTCTGTCACATCTGTCCCACCGCTGTGTGGAAAAGCTGGATTTTATGACAAAAGCATTCATACTTAAGGAAGGGACTCCTTACAGTTAGAAAAGGGATCCTAGTACACCTCGCTAGGAGTTGCCAAAGGACTTCTGAGAATAAAAGGGAGAACATATTGTTTGATTCTCAGCCAGTAAAGAGACACTTGAGGTAGAAGTTAGAATTCTGACTTCCAGAGCTGTCACAAGCTTGGGAGGAAGGAACCAGACTTCGCTCTGCCTCAGCTCCCTGTCCTAAAAAATGAGACAGCAGCCATCCTCCGTTTTGGCTCTTCTGTAGGGCTTGTAGGAGGAGGACACAAAAAAGTGGAAATAAGGTTCAGCACCTCTGTGTGATAGACACTGATTTCAGAGTGTCAGAACAACCCCACATGGTAAGGACTATCACCACTATTTTAGCAATGAGGAAACCAACCATGGAGAGCAATAGCTTTTTCAAAGTGCTTACTGATGGTTTTGGGGGCCGAATGTAAATGTCCAAGCCCTCTTGCTACCTCAGTCCTCTTGCTGCATCTTAAGAAGATGTGACTTTCACTAATCAATTGACAGTCCATTGAGCTGAGGTCCCTGGGTTTCCGCAGAGATGGGTCCTTTCCAGCATCGAGTAGAAGAACACGGAGGACAACCTTTTATATGGTTTCAGTGGATACATCGGGGGAGTTTGCAACTTGCCCACTAATAATATCTTTCAGACTGCTGTCCACCCATTCGTTTTCCTGAATTGTCTTCCGGTTATTCCACCAAACCCACATCCACAGACCCGGAAGTTGGAAGCTCTTGAATTCCATGTTACATGCTAGTATCCTACCACAGCTGCATGCAGTTGTCAGAGTGATCACATCGACGCACCTTCCGTCAGACTGGGCCCTCCCATTCCGCAGTAAAGCGGAAGTAGAAGCTCTATGTGCCGGAAGTGGGAACTCCCCTCCCAGCTCCCTGCTGTGCTGGCCCACTATCAATACCGTGCCTGGAAGACGTCCGAAGTCGAGTAAGCTCTTTTTTGTGATAGTGAAAACTCTCAGGATTTATCGTGAGGACAAAAGGTTTTGAGCACTTCTGGGTTAGGTAGGGGCCAAACATTGTGTTAAATAGGTGTTGTCTGCCTGCCTATCCTTTGTGCTATGATACTGCTTGTTATATCAAAGGCCTGAAAGAGTATAAGATTCTAGAGGATGAGGGTGTGGTTTTGTGGTAGAGTTCCTACTTAGCATGCACAAAGCCCTGGGTTTAATTCCTTGCCGCCGCCCCCCACACACACACACACGGAACATGAATCTAAATCAAAAATTAGCTAGGCACCTGTTTCTCTAAATAAAGCTTTATTGAAACAGTCTCAGCCAATTGGTTAAGTATTGCCAATGGCTGCTTTTGCTCTCCAGCAGCTCAGCTGAGTAGGGAGAATAGCGATCATGCCATCTCCAGGCCAGAAAGATTTATTGTGTAACCCCTGAGTGTTAGCCAATCCCTGCTTTTGGACACAGTTTGCTGGCTGCTTTGCCTACCTCATCCTCTGTGTGACCTTGAAAATCTTGTTTCACTCCAGTGGGCTTTGACTTCCAGTGAGCTAATCCTAGCACCTACATCCTAGGACTGTTGTGAAGACGGAATTAAAATGTAGCCTCCTGCACAACAGCAGGGATTGCATCACCCATGAACTGGTGTAAATGTAAGTTTCGCCTCACCCCAAGTGGACTGAATTAGAGGCTGAGGGCGGGGCCTTGCAGTCTGAGCTTTAACAAGCTCCAGGCAATCTGACGCCCTCCAAAGTCTGAGAACCACTGACAACTGCTTAAACTCCTTGTCCGTAGTAAATGCTGGATGAAGGTTCTCGATTACAGTATTGTTCCTTGAGATTGGTATTTCATCTCTATGTGTTTTGTGCGCTTGTCTTTGAAAATACAGCCATAAATTCTTGAGCTAATTAGTAGGAAAAATAACATTTGGTTTTTCGTCAGCATCACTGTTTGGTTGAAATTTTTCCACAGATGGGGTTGTTTTCCTTGGATCTAAGAAGCAGGTACAGCCCAGAGCACAAGGGTAGACCTCAAAATCCTTGAGTAGCCTGAAGTTATAAGCAAGTTTTTTGTGTTTACATTGTGCTTTTTTATCTAGAGATGCTCTGACGTTTTACTCACAAAGATTCCCCAGTATTTTAAACACGATTATTCTGAAGGAGGAATGGTGACCCTTTTAGAGCCTGGGGGCCCAATCTGCAACCCCAAACCCACTTATTTATTGCAAAGTGCCAACCTGCAATTAAACCTGAGGTTTTAGGTTAGATTAAAAGAAAAAATCGCACATTAATATCTTTTGTCTTAAAATACGATGACATATACGCCATAGGTTCGCCACAACTGTAGTACAGGTGAAGAAATCTAAGGGCCAAGATAGTAGGATGGGGTACAGGTGATGACCTCACCCATCCCATGGTGCTGAGGAGGGGCCAGACCCAAGATGGCTTCATCTACGCTTTTCTTTATTTCCCCTTCCCTGCTCTGCCCCTGGCTGTCTCTCTGCCTTCCTCCTCCCAGAAATATTGTTTCTCTTCTTCCAGCTGCTAAAGAAAGTGGGTAGACAAACTCTGCATCCCATCATGGAGAAGGCTGTTTAATTTGAGATGAGTGTTACATTACTCATTGCTCCGAGCCCCCTTTGATCCTCCAGCATTTGCTTCTTTTATCCTCACGGAGTGCATACATTAGTGCCCTGAACGCTTCCCGGTCTTGTTGTCTTTTAGATGCTGTCAGAGATTATTTACTCGGGAAAGCAGATGGATATCTTGTTTAATGTCAAAATAATTATTATTTGGTTGGCCTGATAGTTTATTTACGCGTTCAGTATTTTTATGTTTACATCAAAAGAGCATTGCTAAAATTATATTTTGTTTGTTAAAATAAACGGTATGACAATCTTTTTAGAAAACTGTTTTTCCATTTGATGAGTTGATTTATGAAAATAGAAGCTAACAGAACCAAAGGGGAATGGTCATTGGAATCAAAACCTACGGCCTCGCTTTTCTTACTTGTGTAAAAGCTGGAAAGAGACGGCTAACAATGGAGGCATGATGCTGCACTTACGAACCAGACGTTAGCCCCAGTTCCGAATCCCAGCTTGCTGCTTCCTCGTTGAATAAACCTTAGTCTAGCTCGTTGGCCTCTCTGAGCCTCAGTTTCCCGACGAGCAAGACAGATACAGTGACTGCTGTAAAAGTTCATATGCAAATAGTGTTTAAGTTTGGACTATAATTTAAATAAGTGTAAGTTTTCCATCTGCTTGTCCTTCTGCAAGTTTGAATTGGGGGAAAGGGAGCAAGCTCTGTAGTTCTGTGAGGGACCAAGAGACCTAGAACGAGCCTCCATGGCCGTCATTTTGGAACTCTTCTGGCCTGGTGGCTGCTTTTGTCTGTTTTCTGAGTCAGGAAGCCGGCTAAATTCCAAAGCTCCCATCCTTACACCAAACAGGATTACCTACTCCTGTTTCTTAGCTGAGTTTATGTGGAAAGGCATCAAGAAGTAAGATCTAATTGAAATGGTGTGTCCACTCTTTGTTTATCACAAGAGCTTCCCTTTTCAGAAGTCTCCCTAGCCTTAGACCGTTATTTTCTTCCATTTTCCAACTTTTTTTTCTTTATTGAATCTTTATTGGTACATTACAAATACACATCATGATTGCACTCAACAATGAGAATCTGTACCAGTATATCACACAACTTAATTCTCATTTTTTCCCATTCCCTTACCATTTACCAACTTTTAATTCAGCTCTCTCCTTGAGCATAGAAGTTAAGGGGAAGAAAGTTCTCCTGGCAGGTGATAGCCACTAATTTGGGGACTCTATTACTCAAGCTCTACTGCCAGCTCTTCTGGTTATTTGGACTTTCCTCTTATTTTATGTTCATTGTTTATCCTTCTTGCAATTACAGCTGTCTGTGTACATAAATATGTATTACTCAATGTTAATTCATGAATTCAGTCAAACAGGATTATTTCCATTTGCTTTTTAGCACTTTTGCTAGTTAGTTGGCAGACTAAATGTATTGCTTTAATCTTATGGTCTAGTTTTTCAAGTTCAAGCTCTTTTCTCAAGTCTACAATGGCTTGTGGAAATTTGTGTATCTGTACAGTGTTGTTTCATAGAACCCTTCTCTCCAGTGTAAGAGAAATGAATACCGAAATGGTTGCACTTGCATGTCAGGGTCCCAGGCTTGGGTTGGTTTGAAGTGTATGAAGCTTTTGAATTTCCCTCTCTGCCATGGAGGGATAGGTAAGGTGACAGTCAGGACTGGCACAGAGTGCTGTAAGGCCCCTTGTACTTCCTGGAGGTGAGGCCGCGTGGGACTGCCTCCTTCACCTCCCCGTGTTCCCTAGCAGGAATCTCTAGGCACACAAAGACCCACTTTATGCTGTAGATTAGATCCCATACATTATTTCTTGACCCACATGGAAGAGATTAGACATTCCTTCTGTGTTATAAATTCCTTACATTGATCTGGCACAAAATATCTGGAAATAAAAAATTTTTATTTCTGCATCATTAGAAATTTCAAGAATATCAACATCCAAAAGATTGAGATGGGCCAAATGCCAAGCTACACAATTCAAGCCAGACATTGTTGAAACAGTTTCATTAGAGTAAAATAGGAGTGTCAGTGTGGAATATAATTCTGGGACTAGGACATAAGTCTTTTAGGATTATTCTGATATAAAAAATTCTAAAATTAAAAACAACAAATGACCAAAAATTTAAGCATAGGATGGGGCAAAGTGGAACACATTTTGTTAAGAGTGTAAAGTAGGGCCGGGGAGTTAGCTCAGTGGTTCTGGCGCCTGTCTTGGAAGCGCAAGAGCCCAAGTTCGATTCCTCAGAAACCACATACAATGCTGGGTGTGGAGACTCATGCCCAGCAGCAATCAGTACCACATACCGCAGTGCCGGGCGTGGTGGCTCACGCCTGTAATCCCAGCACTCGGGAGGCAGAGGCAGGAGGATTGCTGTGATGTGAGTTTGAGGCTGAGCTCAGGGCCAGCCTGAACTACAAACAAGACCCTGTATCAAAAAATATATATATATATATATATATATAAAGTAGTCTATTTGAAGAGCAATTTGGTAAGATCTAGAAAACTCAGATATCTCCGTGCCTGTGATTTACATATTCCATGTCTAACAGGTTTATCTCAGGAAAAAAAAAAAAAAAGTTCATATAAATTCCCTAGTATATGAGCAGAAAGCTATTCTTCACAATTGGTTTCAACAGCCAAATATTGAGAAATAATCTGAATATTCATCAGCAGGGTGATAGACAAGTAAACTATGATGTGTTCATATGTTGTGATACTACATGCTGGTTAAACCAAGCTGCATGTATCAACATGGATAAACGTTGGAAACTGAGAGAAAAAAGCAGGTTCCTGACGGATATGTGTTCAGTATGATGTCATTTATGTGGTAGTTAAGAGTGTATACAAACTGTACAAACCCAGTACAAGGATTAAAATATAGAAGGAAAGGATATATGCTGATTTCACAAGAATGGTATTTGTAAGAATGTGAATCAAATCAGAGAGGAACAAAAATGGACTGCATCTGTAAAAACTTAGGACAGAAGAAAAATAGATCCAAAGAAAATATGGTAAATATTACTGTGGTGAGCAGAGGGATTTTTATATCCCCTGAGCTTTTTACACCTATGTCTTTTTTTTTTTTTTACAATGCTTACAATGCATTCAGCAGGACAACTAGACTTTCACTAAGTTAATGTCCCTCTTTAGAACCCTTTGTGACCATTAGCATCTTTAACTCTCTAATCCTAGAGTATATTGGATTTTAGGAAATACTTTATTTTCTAACACATTCTTTCTGCCCTCAAGTTTACTCATTCAGAGAACAGAGTTATTTCCTAGTTAAACTAACTCGTCTATGTCTGGATAGAATTGCTTCTTTGCCAATAGCTCTTATTTCTCTTAGGTATTTCCTCTGTCCCCAAGGGTGTTGTGATACTTCTACTTCTAGTTTCATTAGCTAATTTATGAAGTCACTGTTTGTTCCTTTATCCAGATCATTAATAATTCTGTCACGTTTCCATCTGCTCCTCATAGTTTCTGCCTGAGCCTAAGGAGGGAAGGAGAGCTCCTCTCAGTAGTGACATTAAGCTACTAGAAGAGTTCTAGAATCATCCGTTCTGTCACTCACCTCTATGGCTTCTCAAGGGAAAATGAAAGCCTGAAGAAAATGTTCCATAATAAACATTGGTCTGGTATTGGTCTTGTTTAACCCAGAAATGCACTTACGTCTTCTCTGTAGTCAGCCTGACCTCTAAGAAATTCACCTCTAATGTAAAACATTAGATCAAGATTAGCTAAGTAGAGAAAACATTTAGATTTTCTTCATTTTAAAATATAATACATAAAAAATCTTCAAGGACAATAAAAGAAATAGAGAAATAACCACAGTCATGTAAAATAGAAAAGAAAATTTGTAGCTTGTGACATGTATAATTCTCAGCTCTCTTCTATTTCCACTCCCTCCAAGCAGTGTTAATCTGAATACTGAAAAAAATGGAGGAAATCTGTGGTGCAATGGATGGCCATAAGTCAAAAGCATAGCATCAGTTCATTGCAGGCAAGGTCACATTTTTGAATTATGGAAAAGAACCTAATTTCTGTTATGTGCCTCCATAATTTTATAAGCATGCTCATTCATGATAAATTATTATTATTGCAGAGCAGATGGATGAATCTCAATCATTATACTATAATGGAAGATTAAACATTTTCTTAACTTCTATTCATCAAACGAAGTCTTTATACTCACAGCAAAGGACAATGCATCAATGTTATCATCAGGGATTTTTAAAATATAACTTTAGTGTGAAACATAATAAGACATGATTAATGTACTAACAAAAGTAAATACTAAATAGCACATATTAGCATAGATTTTTTTCAGTTCGGTTTTGTGGCTTCTCGGCCCATGATGAATTGTGTCAAAAAGAAATTCCCATCAAAATCATTTGATCTTTTTTCTGGGTCTCCTTTCCTTTTCAGCAACATCTTTACCTGGGAAATATTATTCCCTAAAGCTGTGGTGCTTTTCCAAGGAAAAGAAATATGATTTTTGTTAACCTCCAGTAAGGGAAAGAGTTTCTGTTTTGGTCTTTTGCCACATTTAATGGATTGTAAGAGGTTGAAGAGGGTGGAAACAAATCTCACAATCAGCAAATCTCTCATCTACCCTTCTCCAACATGCAAGACTTCCCCGAGCTACTCCAGACCCCCCTACATACCGTCTTAGAATGTCTGAGAAGGCAGCTTCACACTCTCCTCCAAGAATGCATTTCAGCACTTACACTCATTAGAGAAACAGACTTAAAGAACTGACAACAAGGGAAAAAAACATATAGTGGAACAAAGAGCATTAACCTTGGAGTTGCTTGGTGCACTTGACCTTGGAATCCAAGGGCAAGCTCCTGATCTTCCACTTTACAGACCAGAGTACATCCTGTTTAGTCTCTTTTTTAATTCTTTCACTTTTAACATTTATTGCCTTCTCTGACCAGACATACATTAAACTTTTTGAATATGATGACTCAATCCCCTAGGAAGCCTCTTCCCTCTACACAGGGCTAATCCCTTCTGATTCCCGATATTGTTATCTTTGCTAATTTATAAAAAAAAAATTAGAACAAACAAATATGAAGGCTTTCAGAAAAAAATGCAGTAGTCAACATCTCTCATGAATTGTTGCTAGCCTGAAATAGCTGGCAATAGTTAAATATTTGAAAACATAATAAAGAACATCAAGTATCAATTACTGTGCATGAGCAGACCATTTATTAGCCGTGGTATTCCTCAGCTGAGATATGTACTATGATTTCTAACCTGAAAACAAATTTCTCCAACAAAACTTTAGAAGTAACTTTTTAGTCAATAAAGTAGTGTGCTAAATAGGAAGAAGAAAAACAGTGCTTCAAAGATACTATACAGGGCTGGGGATTTAGTGCAGTAGGACATGCCTGCTTGGTACAGTTATGAGTTCGATCCCCAGCACCATCAGAACAAAACAAAGATACTGTACACAACACCAGCTGGATGTGTGTAGTGTCAACTACTCCAGAGGCTGAGGTGGCAAGAGTAAGTTCTAGGTCAGATGAGGCAGTTTAGCAAGACCCTTGTCTGAAAATAAAAATTAAACCTGTGAGGGGGTACATACCCATAATCCCAGTATTCTAGGGGTATGGATGAGAAGTCCTAGCACAGCTTGGGCAATTTAACAATTTAGTGAGATGCTGTCTCAAAAAAAAATTTTTTTTAACTTTAAAGGGTTAGGCCCTTTAAAATATAAAAGAAATATAAAAGAAAATATAAAAGAAAAAAATTACAAATAAAAAGGGTTGGAGTGAGGCCCACTGGTAGAATGTTTGCCTCATGTATGCGAGACTCTGGGTTCAATCCCTAGTACTGCAAAATATGAAATGAAAAGAAACTACAGCAAGACCAAGTATCAGTTCTGGGCTTTCTTTACCCTACAGAAAGAAGCTTGCCTCACGCAATAAGAAACACAGCTTTTCAAGAGGTTGTGTGAGAAAGTATCAGGATGTTGCTGAAAGACCTGAAGTAAGACCTGGAATAATTCCTCCTACTTCTTAAACCTGAGGTAACACTGATGTGTATCTTATGATTACTTTTGATCATGATCCAGATGTCCTGTCAGGTCCTGAAGTGCTCTGAGCCATCCTTCCCTATATGACCACTGGAAAAAAACTGTGACCTGAGAAACTGTGAAAAGACAGACTGCATCCTAACGCCACACAGCTTCTTCCTCATTTGCCTATCTCTTTAGGATACAGTACATATGTGTGTACATGCATGCTGAGTTTGGGTTTGAGATAAAGAATTTATATCTACCCTAAATGTAAATCCTTGTCCAAATCCCATTGCTTTTAGGCTTGGAAGAAGAAGAATGAGAACTTTTGCTCAACAACAGGTAAAAATTCTTTCTCACAAATAAGATGTTTGTTCAAAGAACATTGCCGGATTCTGCTGTGATGGGGCAGAACTCGGGCTTGGAGGCCGGGCCAAGTAGAGATGGGGTCACACAGGCAGGTTGCAGGGGCGCTCAGTTAACAAATTTATGGTCAAAGAAACTTGGATACTGGTAACGTAGAGAGGCTGCTTACAGAACAGTGCACAGTATGCCCTCCTTCTGTAAAAATGCAGACACGTGTATACATATATGTTAACACAAAAGCACATGAACTAAGGCGTAAACGAAGTACTAGAGACATGTCTTCATTTTCTTGTGTTTAAATGTATTTTGTAGTAATGGGAGTTTTTGCTAAAGTGTTTATTTGTTGAAAATGGATGGCCTTGTCCACACATCTCCTAATCCTGCCTCACTGGCCCAGCTTCTGACTTCTGTCACAGCCTCAGCCCTAGGGAAAGGCCAGCATTCTCCCCTCAGTTCTGGCTGTTGAAGAATACCAGGAGGATGCTCTGTCTCGTCCTTGTCCTCCCTGCACACAGACACACACATGGACACACACACACATGCATGCGTATGCACACACACAGAGCACTACCACTGGCACCCGACAGATGCTAAGTTTTTCTTTTTTTAGCTCTGTGGCCTACACTCATATTCTTCACCTGGCCAATGAGGCTGAAAATACTCAAAAAGTGTGTTGAATAAATTAAGTGAGGAAATATATGTGAAAACATGGTAGGTGCTCCTAAAAAGTAGGCTGCCCAAACTGTAATGCTTACATCATTCCATTTATAGCACAGGTCTGTCCACTGTTATTTAAGCATTCGTGTGGCATTTATGTGGGGAAATTCTAGCCCACAGCTGCTGACAGTTGGAACCCGAGTCTCTGGCCTATAGGAGCTGCAGCATGACTATGATTTCTCACCTACCAGAACCGCTGAAGCAGTGAGCAGGAGGCAGCCAGATTTTATGTGGAAAGCTCGCCACTTTTTTATTGCTAGGGAATAGGGAGTTGTTTTCAGATATTCTGACAAGAATGGAAGGAGGAACAAAGCTAAGAATAAAATGCTATGATTTCAGTTCACAACTGTAGAGAGAAACACACAGAGGTCTTGGTTTTACCCTATAAATACTACAGTATATTAAACATGCCACAAGCAATGATTGGAGAGTTATCTGAATCTGATGCCAAGAATCTACTATTCTCACCAACTGTCCCAACTCTGCTCTGTCTGTTAGCAAAACTGTCCACCAGCATCTCCTGTAGACTTGCCAAGAAGATGGTTAGCAGAGAGTCAGCAAGAAAGGACACTGGTTTTGTGGCTGGTGCCCAGAGGCAAGTCTTGGGAGCAGAGACAAGTTGAAAAGATTATTTTTAGTGAACTCCTCCAGCATGTACAGTGTAAATCATATCTTTAGTTTCTCCTAGGAAACTTTCAGCCATGTCTGCGTTGTTCCCAAATGCTCTGATGGATTTAAGGTAGTGTCCTGGGCTAATCTTCTGCATATGGGCCACTTGACTCTGGGTGAGTTAATGGCCTTCTTAGTCTCCCTGTCAAAGCAGCTGTGGCTCAGGCCCACTGTTCACACATGACATGAATACTTTCCTCAGAAGGTTTTCTTCCTTCACCCCAAGGTCAGGTGCCCCTTGATGGGATCTGTGTAAGAACTATTACACTTGCCCAGTTAATTCACTGCTGTCCACTCTGCTCTAGGGGCCCTGGACTCCTTTCCTTGAAACAGAGACTGCTTGGGCTTTATTCTTGCCCTTGGCACTTGGAATGACTGACCCATGACACCTCCAGAATGTTCCATTTCTAAGGGGCCCAGTGAGCACTTTATTAAACAATGCTACTCAGTCATTTAAAACTGATCCTCTCATCTCCTTTTTTTCAATTTCAAAAACAAGCATCGCTACTCTCAACAATGCTTTTAAGTTTCAACAAACCTTTATCTGTTGTTAGAAAATTTGTTTAAAGTTCATGTCATTCTTCAGAACTGGCTTAAGTCGCTGCTGCTATAACATAAAAATCTTGATCTAATCTAAGGATTAGGATTTCGTGTTTTTGTTTGATACCGTGGAACAAGTCAGGACCCAAAAGGCAGAACCCAGTTGGCTCACATAACCCAGTAGTGAGGTGATCTAAGCAGCATAACTTGTAGCTTTCCATCTTCTAAACAAATGGAGGAGAAAATGGAAGTGAAAGAATTGGTCCTTCTACCACATTGAGTATGAAACGTGGTTTTCATTCAGTGCAACAAATAGAAATGACCATAAGTTTCTCAATCAGTGGGTGACTCAGTATAGGATATTGAGTTCTTTCAAAAAATGCAGTAAAAAACCTGTTCCATTCCATAACAAAGTAAAAGGCTAGTAATTATTAACTTTGAGGGATGGGTAGATGGGAGTTTATTACGCTGTTCTATACTTTCACATGTGTCTCAGGGTGATTCTTCTTTGTGTCTATACTGGTTATTTTCCCTTTATTCCCAGTGCAAATGGACACTTTCCATATTTTCGTGCAGTTCTGTGTCTCGGGAAGCTCATCTTTCTGGACCGCTTTCCTTGGGTTTCCGTGTTAGCTGACTTCTGGTTAGTTTTGACCAATCTGAGGCCCTACCAGAAGTCACCTTTGTATTTCTTCTCATTTCTTTCCTTCCCATTTCCTGCCCAGGGGCCCCACTCCTCTGGCTCTTGTTCTAACTTTCAGTAGCTCTTGTAACACTGTGTGGCTTCCCCTGTAACACTGAAGTGATGGAGGCTTCCTGCTTCTTGGTAGCTGAGTATTTTACACCCTCTTTTTTCCCTAACCCTCAGCCCCACTTCTGTAAGTAGTCCTTTCATTAGAACCCTCATGGACCAGCCCACAGGAGTTCTGTGTTGTAATTACCAGGACCTTCCGGGGCCCCTTAGGCTCCATGGCTCATCTCAGGTGTACTCAGCACATACGCCAACCTCAAGCTCAAGGCCCATAAACCCCCCCGTACCAAACTTCTCCTTTCCCTACCTGTTCCCAGCCCATGTACTCCATGTGCTTTCTATTTGAGACTTTACATTTTGCAAAAGTTATTTATAAGTTAATGGATATCTTAAATGTATTCCTAAGATACGATTTATTAATTTTAAGGGAAAATATATATCAGAGTAATATAAGGATATCAGTACTATGAAAAACATTTCAGAAAAAAAATAAGGAGCCTATTTAGACAGACAAGCTTGTAGAATATAAAACCTATAAAGCGGAATATCGTCTGGTCTGGAACAAGTGATAAAATTTAATACAATGTTGGAAAAGCAGAAACTAAGCTCCTGAGGGACAGAGATTTTGCCTTGTTCTTGGTTCTTTCCTTAGCATCTGGTATAGTACCTGACACATAATAGGAATTCTGTAAATTATTATTTAACTTTTCTCAAGTTTTTTATTAGTACCTGTTTGCAGTACACAACAATTACATTCTTCATGGGGTGTTGGTACATGTACATAACACATCTTATTTTTTTCTATTCCCTTCTTTTCTCCCTCCCTCCCACTATGTGTGTGTGTGTGTGTGTGTGTGTGTGTGTGTGTATATACATATATATATATACATATATATGTATATATATGTATATATGTTCTGCTTTCTATATAATTTATGTATACTTCTTTATACCCTGCTGTCCTTTTATTTTTTTAATTTCACAAAATAAAATTCAATAAAAATGAGAAAATAATGATAGTTAATATATTATGTATCATTTAAACACACAACCTTGAATATTGCACAATTTCTGTTATGTGAAAATAATATATATATTCACATACTTAATTCTTGCCATGATTCTGGTCACAAATCAAACTGGATGAGAACTGAATCAAATTTCCCCAAAAGGTCAACCCAGAACTTAACCGCTGAATTTGATTCAGCTCTTATTCAATTCGGTTTGCGACCAGAATTGTGGAAAAAATTAAATTTATGAACCAAGGTATATATACAAATATATAGCAAAATAGAGGACAGATAAATAGGAAGTAGGTAGAAGTTCAAATACTTCCCCAAATTGCTATTCCACTCTTTTTAAAATATTTTAATTTACATGCTAATTTGTTTCAGTTATACTATCACTTTATCTTAGTTTGTTGAAAAGAAAGATTTGTATGCACTATTATCTGTTCATCCTTTGTAAAATCTTTTTGGTCTATATCTTGTACTCTGAGTAACTTTTATATTTTGTGTTTCTCATATAAGAGAAACCATGTGATATTTAAGCCTGCTGATTTGTTTCACTTAACATTGTGGTCTCAAGATGCATCCATTTTCCTACAGATGACTCAAGTTTATCTTTCTTTTACGCAGAGTAATACTCCATTGTGTATAAATCCCATGCTGTCTCTCTCTATTTATCTATTGGTGGACATAGAAGTTGCTTCCAAGATTCAGCTATTATGAATTGTGCTGCTATCAACATGGATGTACATGTATCACTATAATATGTCTTTAACCCTTTGGGGAAGATAGCTAGAAGAGGAATAGCAGGATCAAACAGAATTTGTATTTTTAATTTTTGGAGGAGTCTCTCTCTGACTTCCATTATAGTTGTACCAGTTACATTCCCACTAGCAATGTAAAAGGATTCCTCTTTCCTTACAGCCTTACCAGAATTTGTTATCACTTGATTTCTTAGTGTTAGCCGTTCTTTTGAGAGTAAAGTGGAATCTCATGTTACTTCCATTTGCATTCCTGTAGTGGCCAGCAATGCCAAGCATGTTCTGTGTATTTATTAGCCTTTTATAATTCTTCTGAAAAGTGCCTACCCACTTCAATTGCTTATTTTTGATCGAGTTTTTTATTTGAGGGGTCTACTGTTCTTTAGTTCTTTATATATAGATATTAGCCCTCTGTCCAAGGAATCTAGATATATATCTGTCATCACATACTAACTAAAATCAAAATGGATCAATGATCTAAATGTTAAGGGCCAAGGATTTAGCTCAGTGGTTCAGTGCCTGCCTTACAAGCACAAGGGCCCAGGTTTGATCCCCAGCATATAACAACGCAGGGGAGGCGGGGGTGACTCACACATACCAGTCATCAGTACCACATACCGCAGTGCTGGGCGTGGTGGCTCACGCCTGTAATCCCAGCACTCGGGAGGCAGCCGCAGGAGGATTGCTGAGTTCAAGACTGAGTTCAAGACCAGTTTACACTACAAAGTGAGACCTTGTCTCAAAATACAAAAACAAAAGATCTAAATGTTAAAATAGAAATAATATGCTGAACACAAAATAGGTAAAATTCTGTAAGTTTTTAAGTGGAGAATGAATGGACACAGATGGCTAGACCCTGCTTGGTCTTGTTTCTTTCAGCCTTCTTGGCACAACCATATTTGTGATTTTTGTGAGATACAATGTTTTCATTATTGGTCCACAAAAATCCCACAGGTAGACTTTAGAATTGTGACTGTCATCTCTGCTGAGTATGTTCCCTGGTGGGTCTCGGTGTCCTCACCGACAAAGAAACCAGAGACCGCCAACACTGTTGACTAAAACAATGTTAAAAATGCTTTCAATACATTTTTATTTAGTGGATGTTTTCACTTTGTTTGGTTTTATATAGTTGATTGCTTTAATAAACTATGTGTTTGGTTTTGGCATAACTATGGCGTATGGAGAGAACATATGTGCCTAAGTTATTTCTAACTTGTGTTGACCTTAAGCACTTTATATGAATTCTCTGCATCCTGCCCAACACAAGTTTATCTTTCAGAAATGGTTATCATAAACGTACGTAAGTAAAAGAGTCTGAATTAAAAGCAGTTTCGAAGCGGGGGACGAAATGCCTTACTGACAAAATACACATGGACCAGAAAAAGCAATTATCAAAAATCGAAAGGCAAAGCACATTCCATAATCATAAACAGACTGCTAATACAAAGCAAAAATATAAACCCTGGGCTTTTCAAAATGAATTGCAATCTCTAGAAAAAACAGATCAAATTTGGGGAACTGTTAAGCCCTAGATTAGAAGACCTTTCTTTTACAAATTTTGGCGAAAGTAATAAAAATCCTCAGACATCTTTAACTAGAAGTAAGTAATCCCATCTTGTATTGACATGCAAGCCAATGCTATTATAGGTTAAGCCAGATGATACAGGAAAAGCAGAACTAAAAGAATAAAGGCCATATCCTCAGTTACCTTCTTAAACCAGAAACGCTCTGGGACTGCAGACTAATCTCTGTATTACTTTTGAATAATTGTAGCTTCATCTGAATCTTTCAGCACCCATTAAATTGAGTGACAAACATAAAGGTGACCTCAGCTAAGGAGAGTTCTTCCCCTCCTAATTCACATAGTATCGTCTCCGGCCATACCACTCGGAACACACCTAACCTATTTAACTTTAGTAGCATTTACTTTAGAAGTTATTTCTGAATTGTGGCTTGAGCACAAGAATATAAGTAGGAAGAGAAAATATTCCTTTAGTAGAGATATGAGGATTCCTTTTGAGGAAGGAGCCATCTTTGTTGGGAAATTTTCTACCCTGAGTAAGAGGCAATAACAATATATACTAGCAGTATTCTTTGGTTTCTGTGTGCTTTGAAACCTTTTAACATTAGGGAAGCATCAGTGAATCATAAGAAATGATTTTGAGATGAGAGCATTGAGAAGTGTTGGATATGTGGAAGTTGTGGAGCCCCCTGTAGGTGTGGGTCCCTAAGTGGCTTTGTAGAGCATAGCTTTTTAATGATCCATATTGGATATAGCAAGAGTAGGAAATACACTTTTGTTGTAGTAAACACTAAGATTTTTGGAGTTGATTTGTTATAGAAGCTTCATCTCTCCTAATCTGACTAATATAAACTAGAAACCTAGGTATTCACTGAATTGATCTACATAATGAATTTGGTTCTTGTTCTAATAACGGTAAAGAAAGAGAGAGGATATTATAGGCAGGAAATGAAGGGAGGCTGTAAGTTGTATTGCATAATCCCCAGTTAGTAACTTCCAGATCTTTAGTATATGTTACCAAAAAAGTCACAAAATGCTTCTTGTCAGTGGATTGTCAGTAAAGATCCTTGTAGCAGGATACTGTAGGAAGGGAACAGAGACAGTGTGCTTTCTGTCAGAATAGCACTGGAAAGTGGCAGAAGTCTTGAGCAGGCCTGTGAAATCTTCAGCCTGTGAAATGGGAGGGCGGGGGTGAAGTCCTCCTATGTCCAATTCAGGTCAAGGAATCCTAAGCTTCCTTATTTTGTCTAAGCTATTAAAATACTTATTTTAGCCACTGGAAGAGGATTCATATTTAAGAATAATTACTTTCACTTCATTAAATAAAATACAACAGTCCAGTAATATGATCATAAAAGCTCAGAATCTCAGGATTAAAATGAACATCAAGATCACCTACTTTTAGGACACATCCAGTGGCAGAGAATACACTCTTTCCACACATTCTATTCTCCATGACTTTGACAGACTGCTAGTTCTCCCTCACTTTGAGTTGAAGTCTTTCACTCTACAACTTTTATCCTGGGTCCCAAATGCTACCTCTTGAGGAAAACAGAATAGTTTAAATCCTCTTCCATAAGGAAGACTAAATAGGTCTTCAAATACTTGAAGGTACCAACAGTCTTGTCTTTCTTTCTCCCTCTAGAAATTGTTTTTTGGATCTGTATTACCCTGATTCTCTTCTCCATGTCTGGATGAGGTGTGTCCCGTTTTCTTCTAATTATTCTGCCCTTCAGTAATGGGTTAGATGGCAGGGAGAGGGATAAGAGAGAATACAGATCATGTTAATATGATGTTAATATCAGCCAAAGACCTAATTAAGCAAGATTTCTTGTCTGCTCATTATCTGTTCATGGATCTCACCTCAGGGACCCATTAAGTAGGCGAGAACCAAAGTTGCCTTTTGAGTAGATCAAGTAAAGACTGTCCTCGTGGTATAACAGGAGAATATCCAAGGCTCTCTGCCTTTAAATCCTGTACCCAACACAAAGCACTTATCCATTATCCTTCTTTGGATAACGTAGATTTGTCTGGCGTACCACCCCAGTAACAATTATGAAACCACAGCAGCCCATTCATCAAGATAAGATCATCCATTCTCATTTGCTAACAACATTCCAATGAGTCAAAATCAAAACTGATGTCACTGACCCTATCCACACAGATGGTACTAAAATCAGGATGCATTCCTCCTCTGCATTACTCTGACCTTGTCTATAACCCAAACTGCCTATATATTATGTTCCCCATGCCTTATTCTCTTTCCCAACAACTCTCTCAGATTTTATTCTCAGTCTCTGATTTCTACCATCAGACTGGCCTGGAGGAAATCCAAGGCACACATTTTTTCTAACATTTTCCTCTCCAATCTCATGGCATATCCCTTTGGGCCAAATTTAGACTCTTCCTCCTCCCTTATGCAAATGATCTTTTAGAGATCAGCCTGCTAATCCTCTAGAAATGGCTATAGAAATGATAAGTTTGAATCATTTCTACTTAAATGGACATACCTTGAGGATATCCTCATAAGTGAAATAAATAGGTCACAGATAGATACATATCGCATCTTTTCTCTGGTATGAGAAAATGAAGATGTAAATGAGTCCTAGCATTGTATGTTATATATTGTGAAATAGAAAATGCTCAATGTAAAATAAGGTGAAAGGG
>PVIR01031843.1:0-19115 GCA_004026965.1 Petromus typicus
TACTGGTTGCTGCTGGGTGTGGGTCTCCACACCCAGTATTGTTATGTGGTTACCGGGGAATCGAACCCGGGCCCTTGCGCTTGCAAGACAGGCGCCGGAACCACTGAGCTAACTCCCCGGCCCCCCCTAAACTTTTTGATGTAAGCACTTATTGCTAGACTTTTCTCTTAGAACTTTTTATTTTGTATTCCATTTTTATTTGATTCTGGGAATTTTTCAATTTCTTCCCTGATTCATCATCAATCCACCAGTAATATAAAAGTGAACTGTTGGAGGGGTGGAGAGAGGGAGCTATAAAAGAATGTGTCATTTGCATGTACCAGCTCCTCAAGATGAATGTAGTCATTATGTAATGCAAACATGCACTAATAATAGTTAAAAAAATTTTTTAAGTTAATTGTTCTTTTTTTTAAATTTTTTGAGACAGGGTCTTGCTTTGTAGTTCAGGCTGGTCTTGAACTCAGCAATCCTCCTGTCTCTGCCTCCTAAGTGCTGGGATTACCGTCATGAACCACTATGCCCAACATTTTTGTATGGGGAAGGAGGTCAAACCCGGACCCTGGGCTTGTAAAGCAGGTGCTGGCACCACTGAGCTAAATCCCCAGCCCTACAAGTTTTGTCTTAAAGTCTGCTTTGTCAGAAACAAGAATAATTACCCCTGCTTGTTTTAAGGTTCTATTTTGAAATAAATAATTGTTTACTATGCTTTCACTTTTAATGTCTATATATTTGCCAATTAAGTTTGTCTCTTGTAAACAGCACAACTGCTTTTTAATCCAGCCTATCAGTTGTTTTTTTTTTTTTTTTTTTAGGTTTTTTGAGACAGGGTCTCGCTTTCGTGGTTCAGGCTGGCCCTGAGCTCAGCCTCAAACTCACATCACAATCCTCCTGCCTCTGCCTCCCGAGTGCTGGGATTACAGGCGTGAGCCACCACGCCCGGCGCTGTGGTATGTGGTACTGGTTGCTGCTGGGTGTGGGTCTCCACACCCAGTATTGTTATGTGGTTACCGGGGAATCGAACCCGGCCCTTGCGCTTGCAAGACAGGCGCCGGAACCACTGAGCTAACTCCCCGGCCCCCCAGCCTATCAGTTGTTAAACTCTTCTCCTAACCCCAAAATGGTGAACCTCTTGCCAGCTTGTGTAGCTTTCCTCCAAGACTCAGCCTTCTCCTTCCATTAATGCACTGCTTCCCACGAGATCATGACCTCCCCTCCCTGTTTCTCACCAAAGACCAAACCAAAATGTTCCCTGGCACTTAGAGACTGCTGACCACTTCCTCCTCGTATCATGCGCTGGCCTACCTCACCCCCATCCAGCCAATCACCATGTACTACGTTCCCTAATGCCCTGTCCAAGCCCTTAAAAAATGCAGCCCAGCCTAGACCAGGCTGTACTCTCTGTTCTGAGGCGGCCCTACAGCTGTCCTATCTATCTAGTACAGGCTTGCACTGGTTCCTGGTCTGTTTTAGGCCTCTTACTCTCTTACGTTTTCTTACATCAGTCTCTCTTTTAGTTGGAAAATTAAGACTATTTACAGTCAGAGTCATTACAGAAAGGTATGTACTAATAACTATCATTTTGTTGTTTTTCTATTGTTTGATCCTTCCCTAATTCTCAACAGCATATAAAATCTTCTGTGTGTAGGATTCCTTTTAAGTATCTGCTGTAGTTCTAGCTTCATGGTAATTTATTTAGTTTATTCTTATAAAATCTTCATTTCTCTTAATTCTGAACAGTAGCTTTGCTGCTAAATAATTGATATTTGTTACTGATTTTATATAGTGGCACTTTGGCGAAATGATTTTGTTATTTTCCTATCTTGTGATTTTCTACATAGACAGTTGTATCTGCAGATAGTGGTATTTTCATTTTTAACCAGTTTACTTTTTCTCCCCCTTTTTAACCTTATTGTATGTACTGGAACCTTTGCCATGCTGTGGGATGGCAGTGGTAAAAAAGGATTTCATTATCTTCCAATTTTGGAGAAAATGTTTTTGACTATAAACACTGAAGAAATTTTCATGTGCTTTTGTTTTTGTTTTTTTGAGACAGGCTTTCACTTTGTAGTTCAGGCTGGCCCTGATCTTGCTATGTAGCCCAGGCTAGCCTTGAACTCTCAGTAATCCTCATGTCTCTGCCTCACGAGTGCTTATTGAGTACTGGGATTACTGGCGTGAGCCACCATGCCCGGTATATGAGGGTTTTTTCATAATAGTGATTCCTTTCCCTGACAGTTTTTAATCATGAAAATATGCGTAATAGGTCTGACTGGTCCAGAACAAAGACAATATGGTGTTTCTCCACCAAAAAGTGCCTCACTCCTCCCCACGATGCCTTGTGATAAAGTGTCTTTCTCCTTCCCAGAATACCCTGCATTCCTGCCAACAACGAAGTCAATATGGCATTTCTAGCCAAAGGATACTCCCTCTTCCCCTAATGCTCCACACACCCTTCCACTCTCTGATGTACTGGTCCCCTACCCCCGATCCTAGCCTATATAGATGCCTACACCCTTTTCTCCTGGCTTCTTGCCATATTGGGAGTGGCCCGGCTGGTTGCTCTTCTTCTAAAAGTCTGTTATAGACGCCTAGGCCCTGGCATATGTAATTTTTCTGTCATGAGGTGCCGAAACCTTAGAAGGAATAGTGCTGAGATTTAGGACAGTCTCCCTTTTGGGGATTGATTGGCTTTTCAGCCTCCCTTTCCTAACCAGCTGAGCTGGGTATTCCTAGAACTTTCCTTCCTTGCTGTTGCTGACCTTCCATCCAGATACCAGCTGATTTGGGGATGTTTTGCCTGAGTCTACTTCTACCTCTACGAGTCTTCCAGCTGTACTTTTCTCACTATAAAGTTCTGGTACCAGGCTGGGCGGACTCTCTACTCTCTATATCCAAGCACCCGTGAGCCCACAGAAGCCTGTGGATCTGTGTGCCCTGGGCTCAGGTTGTGTTCAGGTATGAAGACATCTGATCTGCTTCCTGACTACTATCCCTTCACAGGATCTACTTGAGGTTGACACACATGACGAGGACACTTTATATATTCCTCTCTCTCTCTCCCTCCCTTCCTCTCTCCTCCCCCACCCCCACCCCAAGAGACCCAGGATACACCAACCCCCCGCCCCTTGTGCCATTGGGAACTCTCAATCTAAACTGCCCCAAAATTCGAAGTTTGGGTGCCTATTAGTTAATTTAAAATCCCTAGGGCTCTATCCAGATCTAAAGCCGAAAAGCCTAATTTTTGTATATAATCAGGCCAGCCACAGTACTGATTAGACAAGGAGTCTTAAGTGGCCTGAAAGTGCCACTTTTAATTTTAATAGTTTTCATGATATTGATAACTTCTGTCACCCTACCCTTCTTCAAGTTTGTAGAAATTCTTTACATACAGGCTTTTTTCTACCTCCATTATCACCCTTCTCTGTGTAATAACTGCTTCACTTCTCAGCTCCTCCTAGCTAGTGAAAAACTTCCTCCCTGATGTAGATTCCCCTTTGGACTCATCTTACTATGCCTCCCTTCCCCACACCAGTGCGTTCCCCCTGCCTCCATCTTACCTACCTCCAGCCCCTACAGCGACCTCCTTCCACTCCTCCAGGCTCTTCCGGCTCCTCCCTTCCTGTATTACCTTCCTCTGATGCCACTAACCTTGCCTCTGATAACTGTTCCCCCGCCCATCAAAGCTCCATCCTCATCGCCACCTTCATCCTCCTTGGCCTCATTCTCCTCTACTCTAAACACATTCTCATTCTACGCTCTCCCATTGAAGCCCCCTCTGTCCCAAGCTGCCCTCCTACCCTGCCACTGTACTCCCCCTTCATGAGTTATCTGGGTCTGAGGGGTTAGTTAGAATATATATATATTCTTAGAGCTGGGGCTTTAGCTCAAGTGGTACTATGGAAGCTCATATCAATATCATGAAAACTATTAAAATCAAAAGTGGCACTTTCAGGCCACTTAAGACTCCTTGTCTAACCAGTACTGTGGCTGGCCTGATTATATACAAAAATTAGGCTTTTAGGCTTTAGATCTGGATAGAGCCCTAGGGATTTTAAATTAACCAATAGGCACCCAAACTCAAGGGCCCAAGTTTGATCCCCAAGTGCCGCCAAAATATTTATATTCCTCATTCACTGTCTGATATGTCTCTCACTGAAAAGTGTCTGGGCTCCTCTGCTGATCCTAACAGGTATGTAAAGAATTTAAACATCTTGCCTAATCCTATGATTTTACTTGGCAAGACCTTAATGTTATTCTAACCTCTGCTTTATCTCCTGAAGAAGGGGAGAGTCTGGACAGCAGCATAGCAAGGGGCAAAAGAGGTCCCCACCCTCAACTGAGATAGACCAGTGTGTGCTGAGGCTGTTCTCCAGCAAGATCCTCACTGGGTCTCTACCAGCCTGGCCATGCAAACTAGACCTTGTGAGATGATAGGATTCTACCTCTCATAGAAGGCCTATATAAATCAGTCTATAAAGCAGTAAATTATAAACAACTCAGATAAATTATCCAGCAGTCAGATGAAAATCCTACCCAATTTCTATGCTACCTTTCAGAAACGTTTCATAAATATGCCAAAATTATCCCACCCCACTGGCTGGGGCAGCCCTTCCTTTTTTTTGAGACAGGGTCTTATTTTGTAGTTCAGACTGACCCTGAGCTGAGCCTCCAACTCACAGCAATCCTCTCGCCTCTGCCTCCCGAGTGCTGGAACTATAGGCATGAGCCATCAAACCTGTCACTGTGGTATGTGGTACTGATTGCTGGTGGGCATGAGTCTCTACACTCAACATTGTTGTATGTGGTTACCTGAGATTGAACTCAGGGCCTTGCACTTGTCAGACAGGCGCCAGAACCACTGAGCTGAATCTCTTAATTCATTTCACAGTCCATCTCAGACATGAGAAGAAAGCTAAAAAAGTCAGACAAAGGGCCCCAAACATGTAGGAGAGAACTTTGCAATATGGCATTGAAAGTATTCCACAAGATAGAGGAACAACAAAAAATAGACCAGTTTGGGGCCGGGGAGTTAGCTCAGTGGTTCTGGCGCCTGTCTTGCAAGCGCAAGGGCCCGTGTTCGATTCCCCGGTAACCACATAACAATACTGGATGTGGAGACCCACACTCAGCAGCAACCAGTACCACATACCACAGTGCCGGGCGTGGTGGCTCACGCCTGTCATCCCAGCACTCGGGAGGCAGAGGCAGGAGGATTGTGATGTGAGTTGGAGGCTGAGCTCAGGGCCAGCCTGAACCACAAAAGCAAGACCCTGTCTCAAAAAACCTAAAAAAAAAAAAAAAAAAAAAAAAAAAATAGACCAGTTTGAAAGGGATAAAACCAGATAGCAGATGTTAGCTGGTGCTTTTTAGCACAACCCCCTACAAAACAGTGTTCTTCAAGGCATTGCTTCTCAAGGTAGTTTCCTTCAGGGTGCTAATGCCCTGACCCCATGCTTCTCAAAATAATATTTCCCTGGCCAAGATGGATGATTCCAAAGTAAAGGAGTGAGTGTGCCGTGCAAACCCTGCTTCAAGTGTTCCCAAGTGGGACACTGAGCTCGTGAATGCCCCAATCCTCACCTCTTGCTGGGGCCATACCCACACTGCAAACAAGGAGGGTATTGGGGAATTGACGTCCTTTTCACCAGTGATAAAATCAGTAATCCCCTCTGCAGTCCAGCTGGCTCAGCCAACTCAAAATCTTTCTATGTCAGAACTTCTAGGGTTGGCCGTTGAGGATTTACGGTGCCAAGGGTCTGTGACCCCCAATAGAGATTCACCCATCAAGAGCCTAGTCTCAGGTAAGCCAATCTCTTTCCTATTGGATACAGGGGCCACTTACTTTATGTACCTGAATACTCAGGACCAACTTTCCCAGCTCCAAGCACTGTTATGAGAATCTTAGATACAAGCCACTCCAGACACTTTCCCCATCTCTACACCCTTGCCAGACAATAAACTCCCATCTATATCCACTGACCTCATTAATCCCTGTGTCTGGGACACATTCCAGCCCTCCATCACAGTCCACCACCAACTTGTTTACATCAGACCTCAAGATTCTTCAAACTTCCCTAGTGTTCCCCAATACTTTGTAGCTTTCAAACATCTTAAGGGTCTCAAGCCTATAATTACAAATCTCCTAGAGGCTTGGATTTTCTTTGGTTTTTTTTTGTTTGTTTGTTTTTTGTTTTTTAAGACAGGGTCTCACTTTTGTAGTTCAGGCTGACCCTGAGTTTAGCATTGAACTCACAGCAATCCTCCTGTCTCTGCCTCCCAAGTGCTGGGATTACAGGCGTGAGCCACCATGCCTCCCCAGCTTTGTGAAATGTGGTACTAATTGCTGGTGGGCGTGAGTATGCACACTTGACTTTGTCGTATGTGGTTACCGGGGATTGATCCTGGGCCCTTGCACTTGCAGGGCAGGTGCTGGAACCACTGAGCTAAACCCCGGGCCTGATAACATATCTGTTAAGGCCAACACATTCTCCTTACAATAGTCTCCTGAGGCCGGGGAGTTAGCTCAGTGGTTCCGGCGCCTGTCTCGCAAGCGCAAGGGCCCGGGTTCGATTCCCCGGTAACCACATAACAATACTGGGTGTGGAGACCCACACCCAGGAGCAACCAGTACCACGTACCACAGTGCCGGGCATGGTGGCTCACGCCTGTAATCCCAGCACTCGGGAGGCAGAGACAGGAGGATTGTGATGTGAGTTTGAGGCTGAGCTCAGGGCCAGCCTGAACCACAAAAAAGCGAGACCCTGTCTCAAAAAACCTAAAAAAAAATAAAAAATAAAAAAAATAAAAAATAAAGTCCAATGCTACTTACCAACTAGTACAAGATCTTGGTGGGGATAAACATATACGCAGACTCTTAAGTATGTCTTTCATACCATTCCATGTCACTAGCCGGTGGGAGCGAAAATATATGACTTCTGAAAGGGAACTAATTACCAATGGACACTTGATCCAACAGCTCTTACAAGCTACCCTGCTCCCTCACCAGGCAGCCAGGGGACACCAAAGTACTACAGACCAGGTAGCCTTGGGAAATAATAAGGCTGATTCGGAGGCCAAAATGGCATCCCAACAGCCTGTGCCCCAAACACAGTTGGTGGCTATTCCTCCTATCTAACCCAAGTAGAGCCCCGAAGAAAAGACAAGATCTGTTAGTAACAGGAGCCACAATAAAAGATGACTGGCTTATAATGGGAGGATCATATATTTTGCCAAAAGGGCACATGAAGAAGTCCACTCTTACTGACATCTACAATGCTCTGCATGTAACGTTTCACCTTCATCAATTACTTAAGCCTGTCTTCTTCCACCTCATCTATCTTCTACACTTCAATACACAAAAATGTATTGTCTGCTCCATGGCATCGCCCCAAGGAGGAATTCGTCCTCACTCATTCCCTATCCATCAAGCTAGAGGACATACACCTAGTGAAGCCTGGCAGATAGATTTCACATATATCCCTAGCCCTCAAAAGCATAAATATCATCTCATTATGGTAGACACCTTATTAGGGTAAATAAAGCTATTACTGTCCTCCTCTAAGGAAGCAAAAGAGGTAACCTCAGGCACTTACAGAGGATATTATTCCTTCCTTTGCTGTACCAACTTCCATATAATCAGACAATGATCCTGCCTTCATCTCACAGGTAACTAACATTAACAGCACAGGCTCTTAACATCAAATGGCGTCTCAATATTCTTTATTATCCCAGTCATCTTCAAGGTAGAAAAAGGGAACCATATCCTCAAGACCCACCTAATTAAGTTATCTGTGGAGTTACACTTATCTTGTACTAAACTATTACCTCTCACCCGCATGTACATAAGAGCCATGCCTTGCAAACCCTTTCTCAGTCCATTTCAGCTAATGTATGATAGACCTTTTAAACAACCTCCCCCTTACCCCCCCCACCTAAACTTTATTAGACACCTTCTCATAACTCAGGCAAATTTACATATGCTGGGACCCCATTCCATAGAAGAGTCACTATCTTCCCAGGACAGCAAGTCTTATTTAAAATGAGATAGCCAAATCTTCTATCTCCAAAATGGGAAGGACCGTTCATCATTTTCCTCAGCACTCCCATAGCAATAAAACTTCCAGAAAGATCTTTATGGTATCATCTTTTAATTATAAAACCCCTCCCTGCCTTCTGGCACAAGCAATGTCTCAAAGAATACATTTACTTCCCAACTAATCAGCCCTACTAAGCTAAAGTTATTTCCTATACTTCCTCAGGTTCCCGAAGAAATAAATGTTCACTCCTCTGAGACAGCGATTCCTGCTCTTTCTTCATTATGCCTTCGCAGACCTTTCTTGGTTCTACCCCAGAGATGACTCACCGGAAGCGATCATACAATGGAGCGAAGATCTTTGGTTTCAAGGAACGTTTATGGAATTCTCCTGCCTGGAGATTGAATTATTCACTTTTCTCCTAATTTGCTGGTTACATCTACCTGAGCCTGCACCTACTCCCTCTCTAATTGATCTACCTCTCTGCTAATATATGGGGATACTGTTTGGCATTCACTTTCAAGCCGCCAGCTATTTTTTTTAGTCCTTGCAATCATTACTGGCCTCCTTAGCAGGTTTGGTTTGGGAGCTACAGCCCCAAACACCTGAAATACTTTCCAAAGATGTTTATTTATAGTTATACACTGGGCTATTGTGCTGCTGTTTTGTGTTCTTTTGTGTTTACAGTGACCAGAGATACATCCTCACATCCGGGAGACTTAACAGGATAGTGGGCATTTCAGGTACAATTGTATAAGGCTGACCCTCCATTTATAGTTAATCAACCTCAGTGGATGCCCTCTCACCCTAAAGTTGCACTCTGTTTTGACGCATGTCCCGCAAAACATTGCTGTTGGTCGTCAGGTTTCACAGATCTAAAATACCAAATGTATAAAAAATATTTTTGTCTAGAATGAAAACAACCAATAAGAAGTTAATGCAGGTCTCTTACATTTTCTACATTTTTTTCTAGTTGTTTCCTGTGCCTGCGCCAGAGTAAGTGCCACCCTCTCAGAAGGGCTGTGACAACCCTGCTGAATACTACTATGGCTCAGGAAAAGATACAGATCAGTCCTATAAAGAAATGCAGGGAGACATAGGTTCCTGTTTAAGTGCTCTCCCAACATAGCCAAACTATCTACTGGGGACCTGTAATCCTATACCCTATTTAATTCAAGATCCCAGTGACCCTGGATGGAGGGGTGGCCATCATGCAAGCATCTACATAGATTATGATGGATGGATCCCTCTTGGGACATTTGTTTACTCTATCAAAAGTGTGGGTTCTTCTCCGCCAGATAAGAGTCCCATGGCCTACAATTCAACTAGTTCTCTAAGCCCCCTCTCAAACCCCCGCATAAGCCAACCAACCAAAACAATGTATATCTAACATCAGATGCTGCACACTATAAACTCCACACATAACATTCTCCAAACAATAAAACCCCACCTAGGACAGAACTGTTGGCTGTACTTGCCTTTAACCACTCTTTATTATCGAGTCTTAGGGATGCTTCTAGATCAGCCACTTAATCAAACTGACACTCCTGGAAGTCTGCTTCAATCCCATTCAATTAAGATGTGAGGAAATGCCTCATGCTTAAGAGTCCCTGCTGAAACTGTGTATGTAATTGCTTCATGCTCTGATGTCTAAAATATAGGTCAAAAGTCATTGTCGGCCCCAAGTGGGGCCTTTATAATTTATCTCAATGGACTCTACCTCATCTTCATAAGCTCTCAAATGGAACTGTATGCCCTTGCTATTTTAATACCTGGCATAGAAGTATATTGTGGACAAGGGGGCCTCATACCTCCCATTCTTATTGGTAAAAATGGGACCCCATAATTTTTCCAGTTCTATCTGGGATAACCATAGTAAGGGGCCTAGCTATAGGTGCTACTGCTCTAGGCTTACGACAGAAACAATTCTTAGATATAGATAACCAAATCTGTATAGAACTTGTTGCCACATGGGAGGCTATGAGTACCCTGCAGCAGCAAATAGACTCCTTGTTTGAGATAGTCCTTCAAAATAGAAGGGCTATTAATGTGCTCACAGTAGAACAAGGAGGAACTGTGCCTTCCTAAGATAAGAATGTTGCTATTATGGCAATAGATCAGGAGTAATAAAAGAAGTAGCTCAACAAATGAGAGAATAAAAAAAAAAATCAATGGGCGAGGTTCCAGCCTCAAAGTTCTGGTTTGTGGTGGGATGGTTTTGGTTCCTGAAGCTTCTAGTTCCCTTGGATTTTACCTTTTAGAGGATTGCTCAGTATTATCTGCATAACTTTTTGCTTTGGACCTTGTTTATTCTGCTGTTTCCAAATTTTGGTTTTTTTTACAGAGTACATGCATGCCTTCACCAATCAAACCTGGACAGAGCTGTTCATTGGCCAGCTATCAACCTGTAGAGCATGTTTCTGAGCCTAGTGACACTACCTCCATTTAACCCTCCCTACGTCCATGTTCAGCATGAAGCAGTTACAGAAGAGCAGACCTTCGGCCCTTTTCCTATAAAATGGAGAATAATAGTTACAGCTGGTCCAGAACAAAGCCAATATGGTGTTTCTCTACCAAAAAGTGCCTCAATGCCTTGTTAAAGTGCCTTCTTCCCATAATGCCTTGTGTTCCTGCCAACAGCAAACGGCCAATGTGACATTTCCAGCAAAAGACACTCCTTTGCATAGTGCCCCATTCTCCCGTCCCCTGATGTTATTACCTGTTTGTATAGGAACCCTCCAGTAAGATAGCTTAGTACCTCTCTGCTTCCTGGCCCCCCCATCCCTGCCCTTGGTCCATAAGATGCCTATATTGTTTGTTTCTGGCCACTTGCCATCTTGAGTGTAGCCTGGCTGGTTGTTCTAATAAAGTTTGTTATGCACATCTAGGCCTCAGCATGTTTCATTTTTCTATCAATACTGAACTTTGTCAAATGATTTAATATATCATTGGAATGATTGTATTTCCTTTAGACTGGATATGGTAAATTTCATTGTGTTTTGTTTGTTTGTTTTGAGACAGGGTCTCACTTTGTAGTTCAGCCTGTTCCTGAACTCAGCCTCTGCCTCCTAAATGCTGAGATTACAGGCGTGAGTCACCACACCCTGCATTGTGTTGGTATGTGCTATTGATTCCTGGTGGTCCTGAGTCACCATGCCCAGAATTGTTGTGTGTGGTTTCTGGGGATCAAACCCCGGACTTTGCGCTTGAAAAGCAGGTGCCAGAACCAGAGCTAATTTCCTGGTCCTCACTGTTTCTTTTTTAATTTTTTTTTTTAAGTTTAACTTCTCATGTTCCAGTGATTAACTACATTTACCTATTCTATTATCTTTTCTGGTTAGAGTTGCATATATTTTCATGAGGGTTTTCCCATCTGTTTCTGATGGATATGGTTTGTAGTTTTAATTTCCTTCTGCCTATCAAAGGCACTTTTATTCTTTTCTTTTCTTTTTTTTTTTTTTTTGCCTTCCCAGACTATTTTGGATTTTTTTCTTGCTTTATTATACTGCCTACAATTTTCAGTACTATATCACATAAAAATAAAAATAGCAGATATTCTTTACACACATACTGGGAAAGCACTTATCTTTCATCAAGTAGATATGATATTAACTGTAGGGGTTTGATTGTTTTATGGTACCGGCATTTGAACCCCAGGAAACTGTGCCACTGAGCTACATTCTCTGCTTTTTAAATTTTTTTTTTTTTTTTTTAGGTTTTTTGAGACAGGGTCTCGCTTTGTAGTTCAGGCTGGCCCTGAGCTCAGCCTCAAACTCACATCACAGCCATCCTCCTGCCTCTGCCTCCCGAGTGCTGGGATTACAGGCGTGAGCCACCACGCCCGGCACTGTGGTATGTGGTACTGGTTGCTGCTGGGCATGAGTCTCCGTGTCCAGTATTGTTATGTGGTTACTGGGGATCAAACCCGGGCCCTTGCGCTTGCAAGACAGGCGCCGGAACCACTGAGCTAACTCCCCAGCCCCCTGCTTTTTAAATTTTGAGATACAGTCTTGCTAAAGTGCTCAAGATGGGTCTTCAACTTGCAGTTTTCCTGCTTAGCCTCCCAAAAACCTGGAACTATATGTACACTCCTCTGTGCCTTGTGTAGGTCTTACTCATATGTTTCTAAAGATAAAGTTGCTTTTAATTTCTAGTTTGTGGAGAGTATTTTTTGTCTTGAATTGCTGTTGGATTTTGTAAAATCTTTTTTGTATGTCTCAATTGAAATGATCATGTTTTCCTTTTTAGTTTATTGCTATGGATTCTGTGAATTTTTTTTTTTACCTTATAAGTCCGTTTCATGTACCTATACTAAATCTTACCTGTTCTGGGAATATACTTTTTTTTTTTAGATTTTTTGAGACAGGGTCTCACTTTGTGGTTCAGGCTGGCCCTGAGCTCAGCCTCAAACTCACATCACAGCAATCCTCCTGCCTCTGCCTCCCGAGTGCTGGGATGACAGGCGTGAGCCACCACGCCCGGCACTGTGGTATGTGGTACTGGTTGCTGCTGGACGTGAGTCTCCATGCCCAGTATGGTATGTGGTTAGCAGGGAGTCGAACCCTGGCCCTTGCGCTTGCAAGACAGGCGCCGGAACCACTGAGCTAACTCCCCGGCCCTCTTGGTGAAAATTCTTAGTGCACTTGAAAAGAGTGTATTCTGTTGTGAGAGTAGGGTGGGGGGACTATCAGTTCAAATCATTTAAGGGTCCATGACCTTATTGACCTCTTTCTGCTTACTTTGTTAATGATAAAGCATTGCTGAAATCTCTAAATAGAAATTGTAGATTAATGTGTCCTACAGTTCTGTCATTTTGTTTTTCTTTGTGGTCTGAGGGCCTTACACACCTGAGGCAAATGTTACCCAACTGAAGGTAAGTGATGCTTTTCTCTTTGTCAACTAAATAGTGGTCTCTTTAACAGTCTAATAATGTCCTTTTCTTTCTTAATGTGTGAAAGTCATTTAGACTAAATTATATTTACTTTGATTCTTGATTTTTTTATTTGTATATAAAATTTTATTTAAATATACATTGTAGTTATTTTCCTTGGTTTAATTAGTAAGTAGTACTTCTTATATAATGTTAAAAGTAATAGGAAGAAATGGCATACTTTTCAGTCTATTATGTCTTTATGTTAACCAGAGGTGTTTGATAGTTACCCTTTATTAGATTAATCACTTCCCAATCTCTTTTTTTAGAAACAGGGTCTCGCTTCTGTAGTTGAGGCTGGCTGTAAGCTCACTGTGTAACTCAGGTGAGCCTCAAACTCACAGCAATCCTACCTCTACCTCTTGAAGTGCTGGAAATACAGGCTTACAGGCATGAGTTACCATACCCGGCATTGTATTTGGGGGGTGGGCATTGAACTGGGGACATTGCGCTTGAATGGAAAGCGCTGGAACCACTGAGCTAAATCCTGGCCCTTCTCAATCTATTTTTAATTTGCTAAAAATTTTTATCATGCAAATATGTTGACTGTGTCAAGTGCCTTTTCTTGCATCTTATCTTTTCCCACTAGAGGTATTAATATAAAGTTTTTCTCTTCTCATTCATTCTCATTCTCTCTCCCTCCCCCCCATCTGTCTCTGTCTCTGTCTCTCTCTGTCTGTGTTTTGATGAGCATCTTACCATTACCTACACACCTGTCCTCTACTACTGATGACTACCATTTTACTCTGAGTTTTCCTTTTTTTTTTTTTATTTCATATGAAAGTGAGATTATGTGGTATTTTTCTTTATGTCTGGCTTCTTTGACTTAGTGTAATGTCCTTCAGGTTTATCTTTGTCACAAAGGACAAGAATTCCTTCTTTTATAAGACCAAGCAATATTATATTGTGTGTATGGACCACTTATTCACTAGTCCTTCCTGGTACTGCAGATAGCTAAATTAGAAGGCAATTAGATAGGCTTGGGTCTTCAGCATGGAAAACAATTGAGGAACAGTAAAGGTTTACATTAAAAAGAGAAACAACTACACCCACATACTTCCCCTAGGGATAAGTAGCAGTGATTGATATTCTAAGTAGACATCAATCACCTTAATTAGAGATCAAACTATCCCTGGGTAGCCCATTCCAGAAATCCATATGTACTAGCTGCATAACTTGTTTGGCCATTTGGTCTCCATTTAATCAGTATTAACAAGGCAGTTGTACTTGTGATCTTACTGGTTGATCATGGTTTTAGCTCATCTCATTCCCACTTTGCGACTTCCACTTGCATATTTTTTTTTTCTCACCTCCCAGCTTTGTCCTATAAAATACCCTTGAGAAGTGAAATGGGTAAGCATCCCACCTTCCAGTCCCCTTTCTGTCTCTTAGACAGGAGCTGTCTTTCAATACAGTTTTCCTACTCAACATCTTGTTCCGACAATTCATTCTGCAATTTTAGACAACATAAACTCAGCATTAGAGATATTTAATAGATTGGAAGTTAGAATATTTCCTTTATTTGGATTATTTGGTGTCCTATATCACTGTGATGATGAACACCTACTGAAGAATAATGCTGCAGTGAACAACATGAGTGCATATTTCTCTTTGGCATACTGATTTCAGTTCCTTTAGATACATATTGTTTGGATTGCTGGACCATGTAATTCTTTTCACAGTTTTAAGGACTATCAGTGTTGTTACCTAAAATGTTTGTGTTACTTTACATTTCTACGAACTTGAACAAAATTTCCTTTTCTACTATGCTCTTTTCAGTATTAGAATAGCTGATACTTCAAAGTGGTTTTAATTCACATTTTTCTGATTCTTAGTGATGATTAGTTTTGTATGTATTGTTGGACATTTCTGTATCTTCTTTTGAAAAATCTCTTGCCCATTTTAAAATTGGCTTTATTTTCTTACTCTTGAGTTGTTCAGTTCATTATGTATTTTTAATATACCTCCTTATCACATGTACAATTTGTAAATATTTTCTTCCAGCCATGGAGTTGTCTTGTCACTCTATTTTCATAGGCTGCTTAGAAGCCTTTTAGTGTAATGTAATCCTGTTTGTTTCATTCTGCCTTTATTCCCTGGACTTTTCTTTTTTTTTTTTTAGGTTTTTTGAGACAGGGTCTCGCTTTTGTGGTTCAGGCTGGCCCTGAGCTCAGTCTCCAACTCACATCACAGCAATCCTCCTGCCTCTGTCTCCCGAGTGCTGGGATTACAGGCGTGAGCCACCACGCCCGGCACTGTGGTATGTGGTACTGGTTGCTGCTGGGTGTGGGTCTCCACACCCAGTATTGTTATGTGGTTACCAGGGAATCGAACCCGGGCCCTTGCGCTTGCAAGACAGGCGCCGGAACCACTGAGCTAACTCCCCGGCCCCCTCCCTGGACTTTTCACTCATATTTCCAAAGTCTTTGTGAAGACCACTTCTGTGGAATATGTCCTGTTTTTTTTCCAATTAGTTTTACAGTTCTATTTCTTAGGTTTAAGTCTTTATTCTATTTTGGTGGGGGTTTTTTGTTTTATTGTTTGTTTGTTTTAAAACAAGGTCTCACTTTGTAGTTCAGGCTGGCCCTGAGCTCACTTGGTAGGCCAGGCAAGCCTGTAACTCACAGCAATACTCCTGCCTCTGCTTCTTGAGCACTGGGGTTACAGGTGTGAGCCACCATGCCTGGCATTGTGGTATGTAGGTACTGGGGATCAAACTCGAAACCTTGTATTTGCCAGGCAGACGCTGGAACCACAGAGCTAAATTCCCAGTCCCTATATCATTTACTTTAATATATGTATTATACTGCTTCCCATATGTTTTGATATATTTTCCTTGTCTTTTACTTATTGTTTTAAGTTACTGAGACTTTTTAATATTATTTACTTGTGATATATATTAGATATTTATTTAAATTAATTTGTGAGATTTTTTAAAAAAATGTTTTCTAGGGGCCGGAGAGTTAGCTCAGTGGTTCCAGCGCCTGTCTTGCAAGCGCAAGGGCGCGGGTTCGATTCACTGGTAACCTCATACCATACTGGGCGTGGAGACTCACGCCCAGCAGCAGCCAGTACCACATACCACAGTGCTGGGCTTGGTGGCTCACGCCTGTCATCCCAGCACTCGGGAGGCAGAGGCAGGAGGATTGCTGTGATGTGAGTTTGAGGCTGAGCTCAGGGCCAGCCTGAACCACATAGTGAGACCCTGTCTCAAAAAAAAAAAAAATTGTTTTCTATATTTCTAGATCAGCTTTGTTATGATCTTAGAGTGTACCTTGTGAAATTTGTTTTTAATTCATTGAGATTTATTTTGGCCGGCCGTGGTGGCTCATGCCTATAATCCCAGCACTTGGGAGGCAGAGGCAAGAGGATTGTTGTGAGTTCAAGACTTGCTTGGGCTAGTGAGCTCAGGGCCTGCCTGAATTACTGAGACCCTACCCCTCCCCCAAAAATAATGGAGATTTGTTTTATAGGTTAGACATAATCTTTATGCATGTTCTGTATTCTGCTATTGCTTAGGGTGTTCTGTAATTAAATCAAGATGTTTGCTAATGTTGTTTAAGACTTCTCTTTTTTTGATTTTGTTTGCATTATTAATTTCTGAGAATACAGTGTAAAAACTTACTAGTTTTGGATTTGCCTACATGTCATTCATATATTTTACTGTCCTGTGCGTTTTGAAAACCTCTTGAGTGCATATACATACAACATTTTTTCTTCTTGGAGAAATCACCCCATTATCTTTTTCATAAGGTTTCTTTTATCCTGATACTTTGTTTCAGAAAGAAAGAATTGGGGGTGGGAGTGGTACAGAGGATACCATAAGCGCTTTGCAAGGCAATCTCAAAATGGAGGAAACTGAGTTTTCGAACAATGCACATCTGAAGGCATGACCCTTAGGTCCACCATCTTGTCCCTGATGGTGTGGCCTCTGGGCCCACCATCCTGTTTCTGATAGTGCAGCCTCTGGACCAGCCATCCTGTTTTTGTTGGGCAGGATAACTATCAGTTATTGATTAGCTCACTTTTCCTTGAAATTCCCAGGTAGACAGAACCCTTCTTTCAAGTCAGAACACTTCTTTCAAGTGAGAAGGCTGCTCATTGAACTCTCCAAAGAGATATCCTGAGACCCCATATCCTTTTTTGTCTGATTGCATCATTAATCACTAGTACACCATATGCATGGCTGAAGAGGCAAAGGAGACAGTGCACTCAAAGCCCTGCTTCTATCACTGTGGACCCTGACTGGTCTATGCACAGCTGAAGAAAGGAACCAAATACTTGAGTCATCCTACATGCTTGTCTCGAAGACCTTTATTCTAATCAACCTAGTTGTCATTCTTGTTTTTGGCCTTTGTCATATTTGTTACTGACCTAGAAGACTGAACTGTAACCCCAAAGTGTCACTTAATTTTAGGAAGGGGCTTCATGGTATTTTATGTCATTGTGTCATTTTACTTGGATTAACTCCCTAACTAGTCTCAATCAGTTCTGAGACCTAAAGTGATTCCACTACACTTGTGGGACACTGAGAATTCCAAATTCAATTATATAAGACCTATAGCCCAGTTGTTATAAATTGAACCAAATGGGAGCCCTTTCAACATTTGTTTCAGGGAAATTAACAGCCATTGGTGGTCCTCTGGTTATACAAACGTAGGATAGGAACAGGAATACCAAAGTAACAAAAAATACTTTTGTCCACAATGGAAACAGCCTGTGGATAAGAACTACCTTACTCATCCTGATGGGAAAGAACCTCCCATGCTGGTGGGTTGTGATACTCCTGGAGGTCTCTTTTGTGCCCATAGTAGGTGTAAGATGGAGTTTCAAAGGGACAAAGACTCTCCCTTGTCTGCATATCCCTGTCTTCAAATTACTTGCCAAAAATATGCAATCCTGTAGCTTCTCTTATCCAGGACCCCCAAACTCAGAACTAGGTCAGTGGCCCTATGTAACCATTCAAACTAATGGGAAAGGTAGAGATCCAGAGCAAGTATTCACTATCTTTCCAGAGCAAGTATTCACTATCAAAAAGATGTAGGTACCCCCCACCTAAAAGGTACCACAACCCAAACCCCTGCTGATTCCTTTTATATCAAAGCCAACTAATTCCACTAACTTTAGTGTTAAACAAAAGAAGGAACCCCAGACCAACTTGGCTGACCAAGCATGACCAGATCTAAGATAGTTGGTCAATACTATACATCAGATCCTCTGAACAATTGATCTTAATTTGGGAAATGATTGTTGGCTATGTGCCCTGCTCTCCAGGATGTATGAGGGCTCTGGGACTGATTATAGAAAGGAGAGTCTGAATGGCATGGAAAAAGCAGGACAACTCTAGTTAGTCTCTGCCACTATATAGTGTAACTCGACCTGCCTCATAGGGAAAGCTAACAAACCCAGCATCACAGCAGTATGCAGTGATACCTGTACCATTGATCTAAGTTTCATATTAGCTCTATGTGGAATTTTCTTCATCTGTATTGATGAAATTTATCAGGTCTTCTCTAAGAATGATATGGACTCTACCTTGGCCTACCTGTTTCCAGACATCAGTGTGTACCCAGGAGAAAGAGGGCTTCCCGTGGTACACCTGACCTGGCAAAAATGAGGCCCTATCATTATTACCAATATTGGTACAAAGTGTTACCATAAGTACCACTTCACTAGGACTCAGCCAGAAGTAATTTTCAGATCTCAGATACATTCAGAAATTGATGCTACCCATTTCTTGATACCCTACAAAGCCAAAAAGATTCCCTAGCTGAAGTAGCACTTCAAAATAGATAAGCCATAGGTCTGCTCACTGCAGAACAAGGATGTACATAGACATTTTTGAAGGAGGAGTGTTGATACTACACAAAGCAACCATATGTTGTGAGACAAATCATCACCAAATGAAGGACTGACTAGAACACCAATGGGAGCAGTATACTAAAAGATCAGACAAGGGGGCCGGGGAGTTAGCTCAGTGGTTCCAGCGCCTGTCTTGCAAGCGCAAGGGCCCGGGTTCGATTCCCCGGTAACCACATAACAATACTGGGTGTGGAGACCCACACCCAGCAGCAACCAGTACCACATACCACAGTGCCGGGCGTGGTGGCTCACGCCTGTAATCCCAGCACTCGGGAGGCAGAGGCAGGAGG
>PVIR01031844.1:0-19101 GCA_004026965.1 Petromus typicus
CCTAATGCGAGTGAACTTCATTTCTTCCAGTCTGTACCCACGTCAGCGGGGCTAAGACAGTTCTCCCCCGCATTTCCTCAAGGTCTCTCTACATGCTACGCTCTTGCTCATCACATGGCAAAAATGAGGCTCCTACAGCAGCCAGATGGCAGAGTGACAAGGCTCTCTCTTGGAGAATTGTCACTTAATGGCTTCTGTAGTCCAAGTGACGTGCCACCTCTGGAAAACATGGCAGCCTGACAGTTATTTCCGAGTCATCTCAGTGTGTTGGAAGCTGTTGCTTCTCTCCCTTAGACACGTGTCAACACGTGCAGAGGATATTTTAACTGGCACACTGTCAACAACTGCCTCAACCCAGGAAGAGCCGAGAGGCTGTGAAAATGTGGCATTCCTGCAAATCAAGGAGGAATCAAGCACTAGCATCACATTGGGTGCTGTTGTCACTCTTTTAAATCTGTGACTATTGGATGAACAGATCATTAGTTATGTGTATTTACTTTGTACTTTTCCTAACCTGGAAGAAATGATTTGCAATAAACAAACCTGTTCAACTGAAAAAAAAAAATCAAGAGCTGTTTTTGAGATATGTGGAAAGCAAATACAAATATTTATTGGACATTTCATCTAGACAACTGCTTTGCCTGTGATTTTTATGTTTGACTCCCCCAAGGTTATACTTTGCTTTTCACATAGTAATGATCCAGTAGATGTTTATTAGGTAAATAAATTCTTTAGTTAAATATTCTGAAACAAATTATTATAGTTAAGATTTAGAATTTATATACTTAGCAGTAATTTGAAGAGATTTCTATACAAATTTCAAACTTAAAATCATCACTTTATGATTCCTAGTGAGTTTCACAAATCACATGACATATACATTTCAGAGTGACAAAAGTTTCCTTCCATCAAATAATATTAATACCAGTATTTGCCAAATCAAAATGAGGGGATAAAGCCATGTAAACAATGTCAATTATTTCTTATTTTACCTTCTGAGAAAATCTGAATGATTTATAAGGTTTCTTCTTTTTTCACTGACATTAAATCTTATGAATATCTAGGGGAAAATATGATGTTTCTATTTAAGTCAATATATTTGTATTTAAAATTTGCAAGTAACTAGAATTGAGAAATTCTAAGGCTCTGTTTACAAAGTAATGATGGACAAATAAGCCATTTAGTCTAATTTAATCAGTAATAACTAAGTGTATTGAAATATCACACCATGCATCATAAATTTATACACCAATTACATGTTAATCAAAATTTAGAAAAATTTTGAAAGAAATGAGAATTTTAATTATTCTTCTTTTTTCATTATATACTATATATAGGGGCCAAATTAGTAGAATGTATACCCATACATTTGTACAATTAAAGGAACAAAATTTTCTAATTAAAATGTCTCCTATTTAGATTTTATTATATTATAGCCTTCTTGGATTTGTAAATTTTTTTCTACTGTGAATCAAATTCAGGACCCTGTGCTTGTCAGGTAAGGCTGATGCCACTGACCGGCATCATTGGACCAAAATTTATTTTCTAATAATAATCATTTAAAAATTTTATTTGTGCATCTCATAGTGCCAGTAGATTATTCCCATACAATATTTATGCTATCTAAATTTTTCAGTAAAATATTTTCTCAAGAATGTGTTGTCTTCTATTTAATCTTTCAATTCTTCTTAAATCAGATGATACCTTTAAAAAAATTAAAAAAAATCACTAGCTCAAATTCACTTGTAGCTCTTTTAAAATTATCTAATAGCATTTATTCTTAGGGTGTTCTATAAGGTTTCTATTATTGTTCTGACTTTTGTTAGTGCATGTCTGCAGTACATAATGAATCCATTCACTGTGGGGAATGGGTGCATGTACACAGCACAGTTCAATCCTCTTCCGTTGCCCTAGTCTCTGCATCCCTTTTTTCTTTTTCCTGTATCACAATCATTTTTATATTATAATACCTTATAAGATTAACTTTTATACATAGAGATTGAAAACCAGAATAATAGGCCAAATGCACATAAAACATGGAAGATGATTGTGCTAAGTCAAGGTCCATTTTAGATATGTTGTCCACACTAGAGGTTTCTGTTATTCTCCTATTATTTAACTGTTTTATATGTGAGTATGTCATTTACTTAATGTTATATACCATAATCTTAGAGCAAAATGGGTGTAATGATTTTCAGAACTTCTCATAGTGCCTTCTTATTATTTAACTTAAATGGGTGCAAAGATCTTCAACACAAAGTTAACTATCCAGCGAATGACAGCTGACAAAAGTGATGAAGGTTCAATAAAAAATATTTCGTTATAATTCAGTGCACTTGATTAGTTTATGAAATTATACTCAAATTGGCCTGATTTATGTGAGTAATGTTTATAGATTATGGTCCAAAAAAGTGAGACTCCTATCAGTCGTCTTTATAATTTACAGCAATGACTATATCCCAGTAAATGCCAGCAGTTATGAACTGTGGTCATGCTTAAAAAGTGCTGCATTATTCATAATTTTGTTTTCTATTTTTGGTATTAAGCCTAATATATAATAAAGCTAACTTCTACATTCTTCTGTGCTTAATCAGCATTTTTGTTTTACTTCCTTATGTGGGAAAGTTATTTCTTCAATATAATTAAAATGTCTGCACAAATCAACAATAAATAGGCCCATTTTCATTTGCTTTTACCTCTATGAACATTTTATTTTTCTGATGTATTATGTATGCACTTCAAATTATTTTCAAAATATCCAACAGATCAGATGACTAAAAAGACATTGACTGCAAATAAATAAAAATATGTTTAAAGTGATAAGCGAAACATCATTGTCAGTATTAATGCACAGTAGTGGCTGCAAAGCATTCAATTCATGAAAGTTATTTTAAATATATGTATATGTTCCTGTCCACCAAAATATCCCTTCATATCTAAATATTTTCTGGAATTGCTACTACAGGTTGAATGTTAACATCCAAGGGCTACTCTTCCAGAAAGCATTCCTCAAGCACATTCTTGACAGATTAATTGCAATATCACATCTGGAGTGAGAAATTCTGGGTTGAAGGGTGAGCCATGAAAAGACAAAGATTTCACACACCTCTGTGGAGTGCAATGAAATGGTGAGCATGGGGAGCTGCAGGGTGTGACAGCACCACACGTGTCTGCTGAAGTATGACAGCAGACAACCTGAGAAAGGAACAGTATCAACCTCTCACATGCATTCACATCACTCAGACATTTGTACTATGCTGTGATAAGATGAAACCATTGAAATGGCTCTGAACAGAGACTAAGAAAATTTGTTTTTGAAAGATAACTCTGAGAATTCTTCAAAGACTAAAAAAGGATGAAAATGATGCTTTCAGTCTATCGCAAGAAATTAAATCCACCTGTGTACAACTTCTACACAGTCCTCGGATGCTACTTTGAAATCCTGTATCACTTAAATGTAATCGAATGTGAAAATGTAAACAAGTTTATAAATCACAGACTAAGTGTTTAGAGTGGGATTTAAACTAATGAATTTAAATGACAAATATCTGAAGCAATAAAAATGTAGAAAGTGGTACCAGTTTAGTTTTGAAGAGAAAAAAATATGGCACTGTATTTATTTTAAGGATAATGAATTTAATTTTATTTGTAAAAAGGTATATTTTCTAAATATCTAGCAGTAAAAAATTAGTCTTTTATTATAATAATTTGAAATCACACAGGTATGTATGTGTTCCTTTCACTAAGGTGAATTACACATGATTTCTCAATATGTTCAAGGCAGTTTTAAAACAACATAGATGTTTAACTTATTGAATGCATAATGAATAAAACATTTTACAACTCTTTTTTTTAAATTTGTGTATTAATGTGCACTAATCTCTACATATATTTGTTTTTTTTTTGTTTTTGTTTTTGTTTTTTTTTTTGAGACAAGGTCTCACTTTGTAGTTCACACTGGTCCTGAACTCAGCCTGAAACTCAGCAGTCCTCCTTCCTCTCCCTCCCAAGGGCTGGGATTACAGTTGTGCTCCACCACACCCTGCTGTGTGGCATGTGGTATAGTTTGCTGCTCAGTGTGAGTCACCATGCCTGGCATTGTTGTATGTGGTTTCGGGGATGGAACCCGAGCCCTTGCACTTGCAAGGAAGGCTCTGGAACCACTGAGCTAAACCCCAGCTCTGATTATTACATAAGATTCAGATACAGCCTCCTAGTAAATTTCATAAACAATGGCTGAGAAATGACATAGCATAGATTTAATTTCAACCCAGCCTATAAAATATACATAGATATTTAACAAATATAGTAATTACACTGGAAGGAATATACAGGATTAGATTTTTATTTTGCTTTTCTTGTGACGTGAAACCAAAAAAGTTCAAAGATTTTGTTTTGCGTTGGGTGTGTTTACAGTGTATTTTGGAGTCTTTGAAATGGCTGCATCTGCAGAGCATAAATGTGTCTTAATTACAGGTTTGTTAAGGGTGAACATCTGCGCCCTTTTCTGCAACTATATAGACACTTAGATGATTATTTGAGAAGACTTTGTGGTTCATTTTGTACACTGTACTTGCTAATTCACTTTATTTAGTATAAATCAAGAATATTGAAAGGTTTATGTGTATCAATTTGACATAACATTTTACAGTTACATAAATTTTTATACTCTATAACATAAACTTAGAATAAGATTATTTTTTTTTATTTTTTAAGGCTGTGTTGATAAAAATAAAAGACAAGGTGATATCCTATATCTTGCTATTATTTTTTAAATAAAGAAGTTTCTTGATGTTAAGTACAGAATTCCCCTTGTTCTTGTACTTGTAAGTTTTTACATTTCAAAAAAAATGCTATTCCAAAAATTTTATCACTTATGTTTTGAAATGAAGTTATTTTATGCCATCTTTCTTATTATACTAATAATTATGAGTGAGTTGAACAATAGAATCAGCCTTTCTGCCCATAATATGTGTGTTGAAAGCTTTACAGAAGCTTGAATTTAACATTGAATCATCCTGAATTATTAAATGAGAAAGGCGTAGGGTAGCGTAAGTATGAGAATGATCAGCAAAAAATAACTTTTTATGGAAAGGTTGTACTGGAAATTATTAACAGAATATGATAACTAACTAAAGATAACATTTTATTTACCAAAATTTTTTTCAAAATAAACTTTCTTCAAACACCATTACAGTTCTTCTCTGGGAAGAATTTCTGTCACCAGAATCACGCTGGTGAAAGTGTAGTGAAGAAGCAGTTGGAAGGCTTGTCAAGTGGCTGGTAGCATACATTCACCATGACCAGGAAGGCCTAAAGGACCAAGGTGATTTTTAGAGGCAGAAAAGCTGCTTCTCAACCACTCAGCACTCAATCCTATCCCCACACCACCCGAAGATCTTAACATTCCCCTCAGTTTGGCTAAGCTCAAACAAAACATTTTTCACCCTAGGCTTCAGCTTGCTGTTTCTCAGAGAATTTACTTTGAACATTTTGCAATTGGAAATCCTTTCTCTTGGTTGTTTGAGTCATAAATCTTCTAAAACCACATATATTTTTCTCAAGCACCTAGAAGGTATATTTTTTCAACAAATTCATCGAGAAAAATAGAACTCTAGTCCTCTAGTCTCCATGAAAGAGAGGATCCTAACTTTTGTAAAGAATGGTTAGCAAACACAGATGTCCTAATTACATACAATAATATCTCCCTAAAAGTGCACAATACTTTCATACAATTTTAACCTTCTAGTTTTAGCAGAATGAGTCTAAGTTTCTCCCCTAATGTAGTAGAGTTTTGAATAATATTGTCCTTGCTATTTTGAGTAGTGCACACTACATTTATCCTGTTTCTATTTCCTTAAATTTAAGAATAAGAATCAAGTTCTTCAACCATAACTTCTTAGCTTGCTTTGGTCATGAGTAAATTGATAAGTGTTTCATTGTGTATAGTTATAGTAGGGAGCATGGCACAGAATTCATTGAACAATGCTTGAAATTTTTTTCTTTCAATAATAGGCCTTCATTTCTGATTGCATAAGATATCCTTTCAAAAGTAAGATTAATTCAAAATAACTCAAAAGTTACAAAAATAATCTGTACAGTGGAAAAACTCTTCATGAATCATATTTTTTTCCAAATCCTTTTTTAGTTAATTTTAAAGAAGCTCCTCTTAGAAGTAAATTAATCAATATGGATACAGGGAAGAAATTAACTTAGATTTTATTCAGTTAACTTGTCCTTACAATAGATTAATTGTAAATACTGAATTTATTCAATATTGCATAAATTCATTATATGCTTGGAGACAGCATATTCTTCCTATTCACATATAAGTAAAAATTAGTAAACTATTTTTTTGAAATACTACATTCACTGCTTCTATGGAAAATTTGTCAATAGGTTTTAAAGGGAGTTCTTTTTTAAAAAAATTTAATTCAAGAACTACCTTTTGTTGAATGGATAATAATACAGATGTCTTTTTAAATGTTTCTAGAGTGAAATCAAGTATGATGAAAAACTGTATAATTTTTAAATAACTAAAAGGTTTTTTTATTTTAAAAATTGCTTTGCAATAAAATGGAACTAGCCAGAAGAGCAAGATTAAGGGGGTTCCTAAGTTAATTTTAAACAGAGCCAAATTTTAGTTTTCAAGCAAACAACAAACAAGGTGCTCACCATCAAATAAAAAATAGCCCTTCTGAATAATATCTTATTATAGTGCTTATAATTTTTTCTCACCGATATATTTAAGAAATTAAAGTTTTAGTTTTCTTGTTTCTTGTTCTCAGTGTATAGAAAAACTGCATTCATTTTGTCCAAAAGATTTGTAGTTTTCAGACTCAAACACAAGACCTATTTTAACACCTGCCTCCTAAGTTCTTTTTTGCTTAGCAATATAGAGCCATCACTGCCTTTAAAGAATCACAAGAAACTCTAGAGTAATATACAGTACTTGTATTAATTTTCTTGTTGATTCATTTTTCCTTGAACATACATATTGATTGCAAATTGCTGGGAAGTGATAATCTGTTATGTACTGGAAAACATAAAAGAAAAGAAAAGAAAAAAAAAAAAAGACTCATCCACAATCTGCCCTGAAGTTTTAGCCTGGATGATAAAACTTGTATAAAATTTGAGATACATAAATAACTATTGTAAAAGTAAGAAAGTGATAAAGACCATGGAACAAAAATCAATAAAATGCTACTGGCGTCTAGGTTTTGGAAATGTTAAATAAAACCACGAAATCAGAGCTGGTTTCAGAATTTTAACTGCAGCTTAGAAGACGTGAAGCATTTGGTTGAGTCAAAAAATAGGTTCAAAACCCTTGCAGATAGTGAGCATTATACATGAAGAGACAACAAAATCATAAAGCAGCAACTGAAGGAAGTCCATCTCTAAGTAATTCACATTGGTTAGAATCCTAGCATAGCAATTTCTCTAGTGGAAATTAGCCTGGTACAACAGGTTAAACTATGACAAATCTTGATCATTAAGGTAGGCAGTTTCAATTGTTCAGGTTATCAAATAAATAAGGATATATTTTAAAGTCAAACAAAGGAATTGGAACATAGATGTTATGTTCGAAAAGAATTAAATGGCTTGAAACATATAAATACATACAGGAAAGGAGAAATATCCAGTAGTGAGACAAAATCCTAAACTGGTAACTCTAGTGATCTGGGTCAAAAGTAATTTAGCTAGAAACAGGATAGCACCATGATGTGTCGAAAAAGGTAGAATATATAATTATAATCACTGATTTGATGTTAAGAGGAAGGCAAAGAGCAGAGAATTTAAAGTTTTAATTTATCCCTTTACCTAGGATGAATTTTAAGAGAGGTGACTGGCACAACTGCTAAAGCAAACAAGATAATTCATCAAAAACAAGTTCAAAAATGTAGTTTCCTTTTTTTTTTTTTTTTTTTTTTTTTTTAGGTTTTTTTTGAGATAGGGTCTAGCTTTTTGTGGTTCAGGCTGGCCCTGAGCTCAGCCTCCAACTCACATCACAGCAATCCTCCTGCCTCTGCCTCCCGAGTGCTGGGATTACAAGCGTGAGCCACCACGCCCGGCACTGTGGTATGTGGTACTGGTTGCTGCTGGGCGTGAATCTCCATGTGGTTACCAGGGATCGAACCTGGGTCCTTGCACTTGCAAGACAGGCGCCGGAACCACTGAGCTAACTCCCCGGCCCATACAATCTAGTAATGCCATCTCTGCGTGTACAGTTAACAGAATGATCTAAAATATCACAGAGATAGTTGTAAAACTCAGTGCTTTTAGTAGCTTTACCTTGTGGACAAGTGGGGAAAACCTAAATAGTAATGGATGAATGGAAAAATGAAAGTTTTTCTATAAGAATGGACAGGACCCAGCTATAAAAAGAAGACAGTTTTGACAAGTGTTATAATATGGTGGAACAGTGAGGAAATAAAACCAACCACACAAAGGCAAATATTATATGTGTTTACTTATTTATATAAAGTGGCATGGGAGAAAACGACCAAAGGTGGCTGCCAGTGGCTGAGAGGAAAGCTGAGTAGGAAATTATTGTTTCATGGATATAGACTTTTAGTTCCACAAGATAAAATCATTCTTGAGATTAGTTGGACCTCAATAGGAAAACAATAACATTGATGAGCTGTATAGTTATTTGTACTTGAGATGGCAGCTTTTATGTTTTATGTATCTTATCATAAATCATTTTAAAAATAAGAGCAAAGGAATTCTTTGTGTGTGTATATCCATGTAGTTCATGAGAACTATTTCTTCAAGACAGATAATGTTAAAAAAATAGACTTTAAAAACTATCAATGTCTATTTAAAATTAATAGCAAAAGTCCGAAAAAAGAACTTACTGAATGTAAGAGAAGGATCCTAGGTTAGACAGATGAACGCAGTTTATTATTGTATTCTGTCAAATCAAGGCTTTCAAAGAGCCTCTCTGGTGTGAGTTCTAGCAAAACATACCAGGAGGCTAAACTTTCAGGCTTGCTTCTCACCCTTAGATCTTAGAAATATAATTAAAACAATTAAGATATAACAATACCAATTTATCTTTCTCAAAAAATGCATTTATTAAAGTTTATGTACATGGAAGGCAAATGTTGCTACCCTCTGCTGACCTCTTTGATGAGTGCTGTGTGAAGAATATCAGTATCCAAGTTAATTGCTGTACAGCTGATAGTCAGACACTGCGAAGGGCAGGCAGCGGTCATGATCAGCTACCGACATCACATAGGCCGGGAGTCAAAGGAGAGAACACACTACATTATTTCATTCATTTAACTGTCTGCATGTTTATATCAATGTAGTTTTTTTTTTTTTTAATGCTATGTTTATCTTGTCTGTGAGGCATGGCTTTCAATAAGTGTTGATTTTTTTAGGTAAATTCTCTGTGTAATGCTGGAAATGAAGGCATGAGGCCAGACCAAGGGGCATGTGTGTATCTGACAAAATATGAAAGGGATAGAGGAAAAACCTAGATCAAGGAAGAACTGAAATGACAGAGCAAAACTACTTTTAGACAGGGAATATTTGATAGGGAATACTTGTTCATGTAGATTGTCGCAGACAGAATGCTAGGGATTCAGGGAATAACAGCCTCTATCCCTGATCTCGGCACATCACACGTTATTTTATTCAATTTTCACAACACCTGAAGAAGATAGACTTTTATTTTGATTTTTAAAGTGACTCTGTGAGTAATTCATCCCAAATCACACGAGTGATAAATGAAGGATGGATTTCCAGTCAAAGCTTGGTAGCTCCTGTGCTGAGGCATTTTCTGTAACACCATCCAGTCCAACTTCCACTTCTCAAAATACACCACAGTGTATTATCAGAAAGATCATAAGTCTCAATGGCATTTCATCTTTTAAATATAAACTGTCTCTAACTGGAGGGCATATGTCTATAAAATGGAGTGTATTCTTCTCCTGAGCAACAGTGTATATCTCTTTGATGAGGACAGAAGGGTCAAAGTAGTTTTCAGGCAAAGGGATGGTAGAATCACATCACTGCTAATGTTTGCACTGAGGGGAATTAAAGAAAGGAAAGCATTTATCTACAGGCACTCAGGCAATGGCAACTCTTCCCATCCTCCCTGCTGATAATTTGCAAACTATTGACAACTGGAGATAAATTGATTGCTAAATGCTACTTATGAAAGATCCTACATTGTCAAATCATGATTATCTATTAATAATCCAACTTATTACTAAAACACAACAAAAATCTCATTGTCAGTGTTACTAACTGTTGTCAGTATTTGCGATGTTGTGTTAGACTTTCTTTCTTTCTAATTTTATAGGTATTTACTAATATGATGTAATTAAATCTGTCACCACATTTCTGGAACAAAATCTCCTGCTATTATTAGTGTATTTAGTAGAACTTGTATTTGAGCTGTAACACTTTTCACTTTCTAGCCTTCCAGTGAATAAGAGGTTTTCCTGTTGTCAATATTTTCTATTACTTGCATGTGCTTTTTGCTAGCCTCTGCTCACTTGTTTTGTTCCATATAATAAGAACGCATATGCAGTAGTATATCTGTTCTTCAACTTTTCCAAGTAACACTCCTATGATCTAATATGAGTTTAATATCAGGAAAAGTGACAGAAATTTGCTTTTCTGTTACTTAATGACTGTAACTTACAGAGTTTTAAAATCTGTCTTACACCACTTTCCAACTGACATGTGTTTGAGGGCAAAAATACAAAGTAAATTTCAGGCAGAATTAAGAAAATGAAAGTGACATATCACTGTGATATGATGCTTTTATTATTAAGGCATAAAGAATGATAATCTAGAAAATTTTATTGCTAGATTGAGGTGTATTGAGATTATACTTTTAAATGAAATAAATATGACACATATGTAAATACCATATTTTCTCTCTGTTGTGAGAAACTGGAAGTATAAAAGCACCAAAATGTAGAACAGATAATGTGAAATAGGAAGAACAGGTTCAAAGGAAGGAAGGAAATGGAAATGATGGAAAAGAAAGAAAAAGTAAGAGAGAAGAAGGAAAAAACAGGAACAAAGCTTTTGTGGATAGAGAAGGATGGAGGGGTAAAAAGCAGAAAAAGGAGATAAGAAAAAAGAAGTATCAAGATATATTAGATACAGTGCAAATTCCTAGTGATGAATGTGATCATAGTGTGTGCCTAATATGTACCAAGAAACACAAATTAAAAAAAAAAAAAAGTAAAGGTAACAACTTCACAATGATTTGTATCAGGGGAGTTAAATATTATTGAAAATGAGTTATGAGATGAATAAATGTAGGATAAAGCTAATAATAGGCTAGTTGAAGACAAGTGCATCTCTGGCTCAGATATTAAATAAATGAGCCTATTATCCTGTAGTATAAACTGAGGACTCAGTAGAGTCAAAGTGTTGCACGGAAACACTTACGACAAAGGAGCCTTTGGTTGTCTGCAAGTACTGCCCAGATGATGACTGGCAGATATTAAGTGTGCTCACAAGCAAAACCAAGCACAAATAAAGGCAGCTCATTCTCATCACTGACTCCCTTTAAAGTCATACTGTTCAAAAGTTTCCAAAATCCAGAATCATTCATGCTCAAATGTAGCAAAAATATCTAGGTTTCAAAATTCAAAATCATCACAAATACAATACAGCCAGGTAGATTCAGAAAACCTAGCAAATTAACCCACATATTAGTCCAGCGGAGAGTCACATGTCACTCCTGCATTTAACCACATCAGCACATTAGACAAAGATGTGCATTGTAAGTCCTATGATCTGAATGCTGAATAGTGAACTGATTTCCTTTTCTCCAGCTTGTGGATCACACCTCCCAACAACAGGCTGTCTGTTTAACAACCTTTGATTATTGTCAAATTCAACCTTAAAATTTTAATTTTTAATAATTGCATTATTTCACAAATAGATATTTTGTTTGTTTGCTGTTTGTTTTTGTGAGATAAGGTCTTGCTTTTGTAGTTCAGGATGGCCCTGAGCTCAGCCTTGAACTGACAGCAATACTCCTGCCTCTGCCTCCCGAGTGCTGGGATTACAGGGATGAGCCACCACGTGCAGCACTGTGGTATGTGGTTCTGATTGCTGGTGGATATGAGTCTCCATACCTAGCATTATATGTGGTTACTGGGGATCAAACCTGGACCCTTGCACTTGCAAAGCAGGCAGAAGAACCACTGAGTTAAATCACCAGCCCACAAATATCATATCTTATTGTAATGATTCTTCTTAAAATACCTGCAGGGATTTCTCTTGAAAAGCAAAATGAAAGCAAGTAAAACAAACAAAACTCAGGCTAAGAGTATTTTTAATTATACGTGAGTGAAATGTGTGAAAGTTGAGGAAAATTATCATGAAAATGCAAAATAGTTCCTTTGAAAGCTTCTTTTTTACATGTTCTTTAAATTCTATGTCCACTTTAAAAGATTACAAAAAGGGGATCAATTAGAATATCATTAGGCCAGGAAAATAAAAAGACTTCATTAAGGGGATTTCTACTAAGAGATGGCAGTAAAATTACATTAAAATGTTTGGCAAATGGCTATATACTTAGGTGATTTACATAAAAATGATTTTGCTATTCTTACTTTATTTAACATTTAAGTATATCTGAGCTAAAGACATGAGCTATGAGGCTTTATGTTAGACTTAACATAGACCAGTAGCAAAATAATGACCTATAGTTATACTGATAAAACTACTAAAACTGAGTTTAACTGACATGACCTGGGCAGAATATGACAGACATCAAAAGGCTAAGCTTCTCTGCTACGGTCAGATTGTTATTCCTGAATAGTTACTATAATTGGGAAGATAATACATTAGAAGCTGGGTCGTTGGTTTCCCATATAAACAGAGAGAGTTGACTAGAAAGTCATGTCGTGTTTGTGGTAGTCCTCTCGGTGAACTTCTCTGTGTAACAAGCCAGAGGTTCACAAATCACTCAAGGCTCTCCTTAGGCTGATACAAAGTTCTAGGCCCCACCTCCTGAATTTCAGATTCAAGAAGTCTGGATCAGACTCAGGATCTGCTTTTCTAACAAGTTCCCTAGAAACGTCACACCTACTGTTCCACCAAACGATGAGCCACTGTTGCACAATACAAAAATACAAACTAAAGCAAAACGGAAATATCAAGGTTTCATTCTAGAAATATTTTCAGCCTAACAAATGCAGAAAATGAATCCTGAGCAAAAGCTAGAGCATATGAATAATTCAAGATGTAAGTTCACCAACTGGTTGTCTACAATGCATCCTAGTTTTGTGGCGCCAATGATATGAAAAGACTTGGAAGGAATTAGCCAGAAAGTCTTTCCTTTCTCCTGCAATAGAAAGCAAGCAGAAGTGAATGAACACTTATGAGAATAAACAAATGGGAAAGTATCTACTGAGAAATATTTGGAAAACAGATTGATAACTTTATATCTGTCTCATGTCTTAAAATATGGCTATACAATTTAGATAGAACTGGAAAACTTCTTGTTATCTAATTTCAGATATCTGTATTTCCATCACTTTCATCTTAGCTTTCTTGCCTGATCTTCTATTCTCCTCCCCATATTTTCCCTCCCTCAATATTTTTAGGCATAGTCACTATCGTAAATTAATTTTTTATAAAGTCCATATTTCAGAGACAGCCCCAATTTTTTGACAAGCCGATTCCAAATGTACAAGTCTGTTCATTAGTATAATGGATTAAATTCCACTTCAGAAAACAATTTCAAAGATACTTAAATTGTAAAAAGAAAGGAAAATTCATTTAAAAAGTGACTGTAGGTCACATTTTCCATTCCTCCTTTAAGGACTAATTATAGAATTAGCTTCACTAAAAGGTCCTGAGGATGAAGAGAAGAACAAACTGTGTGCTCACATAAGAGTAGATCTAATCACACAAACTGTGCTGGAATTATTTTCACTCAACATTTCAAAGGTGTAATAATATTTTATATCATCTTGCATGAGCCCTGGTTTTTGTGTGAAGTAATTCATCCTGAGTTCATTTTACAGTTGTTAACTTCTTAACTCGAGACGGCTAACTGCTTGCCTGTATCCAGAGATATGCTCTGAAAAATGATACCTCTGAGATGAGGACACTGAGTAATCTGAGGGTATTTTAAAAACTATCTATGTTCACACTGACTCCTTCAGAAAAGTCATGAAGTCAGCTAGAGGAGTGTATCTTTCATAGTTAAATAAAAAACCTAAAACTGTACTAGACTCTGTTTTTAGAGGTTGCAGCAAGGCATTGTGATTCTAGAATAGAATTTCTCCCAATGCACCTCAGACTCTCAAGTTAGAAATTATTTTCCAACTTTATCTTATGTATGTTTCCCAGATAAGTATTTATTAAATCTTATATAAGAAGAAACAGCTAAGAATATTGCTACTTTAGCAGTATTTGGCATATTATATTAACTAGTTTAATACTAACACATAAAAAGACTAAGTTGGGATTCACTGTTTGATTCCTAAGAGTAATATGTAAGACTATGATTTTTGGAACTCTAGCAAATAAGATATGTAGTATAAGTCATCCATTCCTGTGAACCTTCAGTTTGCTGTTGAATTAGGAAGATGCCAAAAGTTCACAAGGCGAGTCACCTTCAAGCTGTCAATATATGGCCTTTATCTCTCAAGGGAAACCAAGCAGAAACAGACATTTAGAATTTTCCACTGTCTAGGCAATCCTTGCCTAATTTTTTAGCAAGAAGTATCCCAGCAATCTGTATAACAGATGTGACTTCCTCGCTTAACACTAGCAGATGAAGAAAATAAGGGCAGAAGAGTCATATGCTAATTGTAAAGACGCACAGAGAAACTGCTGCCTGAGCATAGATAATACACCTCTCTCTGGCCATCTGTCCCACCATGTGTGCTGCACATCGCGGGAGGACGGGAGGAGGAGTGGACAGCTGAGTTCAACTTCTACAAGAGTGCTTTAGAATAGACACTCGATGGCTTTCAACAGCAGTGTGCAATATATGATAAGAGTTTTATTAATATCATAATGGATATGAGTTAAGAGACTAAAAGCTTTTAGTAGTATATACTTAAAAATACATATATTAGAATCATATACCTTTCTCCATTGTTTGTAACACTTTGTTTTAAGTGGCAGGAAGAGATTAAATTTGTAATGGAGGTATTGCACATGGTGATCTCTGTGTGTGAGAGCCACTATGCACAAGAGAATAATTCCAGTATTGAATGAGGCTCCTGTAGAGCATCAGAGACCGTGTGAAAGTCCGAGGTGGATGTAGTGTGATGTTATCCTGGCATTCTTACTGAAAGCTGGTCAGGTCAAAACTCAGTGTAGAATTTTACCTCCACATATAAAGTGTCATATTAATTAATTCTCCATTTTAAGGATTGCAAGATATGAAGGTATGAAACATTCTATGTTTGATAAGCATAACTTGACAATGAAGTATCTGTGGAGTAATTGCAAAGATAAAATCAGTTCTCAGATCCTGGTAGGGGTTGCACAGGGATGCAGGTTTGGGTAATAATTGTGAACAGAAAGCACAAGTGACAAAAATGAGATTCATCTCCAAGGCTGCGAGGACTGGATTAAAGTGTGAGGAATAATTTGCTTTCCTCTGTTCTGCAGACCTGGCCCCACAAGAATGAACAGGTGGGAAAGAGAAGTGATAGGAAAAGGTAGACACATTCCTTCTTGGAGAAATGAAATACAGTGTCATTAAAAGCTCAGCATACCATGTCTGAGTTGTATTTGTGCATGTAAATATGAAACTACAAACTGGAAGAATACAATCAACTCTCCAAAACTGTTTTCTAAAAAAGCAGATCTTGCTCTGTAATACAAGATACAGAGGCTGATAATCAGTAGGAGAAAGTGGCCCATGCATTTAAGGACAACAAATATAAATTTTTAAAATGTCAAAATTTTGTGGGCTGGGGAGATAGCTCAGTGGTTCCGGTGCCTGTCTTGCAAGCGCAAGGACCCGGGCTCGATCCCCGGCAACCACATACCATACTGGGTGTGGAGACTCAACCCAGCACCAATCAGTACCACACACCACAGTGCCGAGTGTGGTGGCTCACGCCTGTAATCCCAGCACTCGGGAGGCAGAGGCAGGAGGATTGCTGTGATGTGAGTTTTAGGCTGAGCTCAGGGCCAGCCTGAACTACAAAGGGAGACCCTGCCTCAAAAACAAAGAAACAAACAAACAAAAAAATCTTTGAATTGTTTTTCAGGACAAAATGGCTCTTTAGTTGTTAACAATTTTGCGGCATCCACATAAATGTTAAGTATGAAGATTATATAGTTTCTTACATTAATAGAGGTATAGATAATAGAGTTATAATAGTGGGACACTAACACAAACTAATTAAAACTGTATATTTCTATTAAGAATTTCAAGTCAAAACCTTTAAAACTTATCTATCCCTATGGTAGGAGAGTATATATTATTTTCTTAACTCAGGAATTTTAGGAAAGTATACTGAAGCAACTGTAAATGATACAGTATTAGAAACTTGAGAAGTGATAAGGCAAAAGCAATACAAGTTTACAGAGTATTGTGACATAGTAATACAGTAGAGGGAACATATTATAGAGAGTGTGAGATGAAGAATGAATTTTTGTTAAGAGAAGAAAATCATATTTCTCCTTTGGCCTAATAGATAATGATATAATCTCTCTTAGTATGAGACCCTGAAGTTTGACTTAGCTTCAAATTGAGAAATATTCACATCAAACACCAGAAAAAAATATAGAAATGTTCTTAGAGAGTTTATAATGTTTGGGAATTTATCTTGTTTCTCCATTTAAACACTTGCAAAAAATAGGCTTTTTATATTGTTTAAGGGAGGGAGAATTTTAAATTGTGTTTATGAAGTAAAGATGAAAATATTTCTCTCTGTGAAGATCATTATCTTGGAATGGATTTTTTTTTTGTAGGAATAATGTTTTTACTCCTTAATTCAGCTGGGTCTTTAACTTTCTGCTACAAAAGAGACAGATTCACAACTTATAACTTACAAATAATTAGAATTGATTTGGAAGAAAGAAAAGTTAGTACTTAGTATTGGGCAGATATTTGATGTATCTACCTATTCACTTTATTATGGCACATGTTATTTGCATATGTCAGATTTTAAGTAAGACAAAACTTAGGTGTAAAAAATCTATCAAAGTCTTTGCAATAGTTACTATGTAGGTTAAAAATATTTTTATTCTCATCAAACTTTGAAAAACTTAATTTTAGAACTGAAATTAGTTAACATTTGATTTTTAGTGTTAAAACAAGTTTGGCTGAAAAAGAAAACTAAAGTACAGGAACAAAAAAAAAAATGTTCCTAATGAGAACTGTAGCAAAAATTGGCTAAGCAGACATCTTTGAACAGATAAACTAGACAACTACATGTGAAGTCAAAGGAAAAGAGCTAAACTTGTAAACTAGGACTTCTCACATATATTTAATTATAAAAGTCTCTTCATTCTCCTTGAAAATAATTTAAAACTGTACAAATCTCACTGTAAGCATCCTATCTATTAGAAATTTTCAAACTCTAACTCAGGCTGTACTTTAGAACTGCAGTAAATTAGACAGGAGTTTTAAGTTGTCTCTAAATGGCTATAATTAAACCCTCACTTAGAGATTTGCCATGTACTCCAAGGGCAAACTCGAAGTGATAAGGATGCAGAAGGGAAGAAATGTTAAAAGGAAGAAAGGGAAAAAGAGAAAACCCATGGCTTGGCATAGAGTCTTGTGTAAAGGTACAAGGCAGACACTCCGATGATTTCTTCTAAAAGATGTTACGTGAAGATCAAGAAGGGTAGGTGAACAGAAGAAAAATAGTGCAACCCTTCTTTAACAGCTATTGTTAAACTTTTCATCTCCTAAATTCACTGTGAAAACAAATGTACTTTATTTAAAATGACCCTAATACAAATCCAATGTGTACGGATAGGTCAAATTCTTTGAAATGAATCTAATTAGCAAGAATAGGTCACATAGCCCTTGGGTAAAGAGAGATAACTGATGAGACCTAGAAATGGGAGGGATATTAATGTTGAGAATGGTGAGATACTGAGACAGTAGTGTTGCTGAGTGGGGGGGTGTCCTATTTGAAATAAAGAGGGAACTACCAATTAATATTTTTCTAGCTAATAAAATTGTGTAAGATGGAAGCCAAGACCTCAAACATTCCTGTTATACCGCTTTGAGGATGTTCAAATGATTTATTATGAACTCACTCACCTGATAATTTAGTAAATTACATTTTTTTGTGACAAAATATTTTTAGAAGTAGTGAACAGTCATCTGTGTGTTATAGTTCAGGAGTGTGGATTTCTAATTTTTTCTCTCATTTAAAGGCAATTTTCAAATACAATGTAAGGATAATGAAATAGGCCTAATTATTTTCTTGATAGATAAAGTGTACCTCACAATTTATAAAGCACAATGCCATACACATGAGCTTTTTTCAAGGCTTAACTTGTGACGATCAACAAGACATTTTTAATAGAAAGGAAATGACATTGTGTACATTTATTTGATGAGAAAAACAAGGAGCAGTGAGCAGCAAAATGATAGGGCTCTGTATGAATGCTCCACCAGTAGGTAATTGCGAGGACCTTTGACTTTGCTGCGCTCATTTTCACCCTCATAATTTTGTTTTAAAAGCAGTGTATCCCATTGCCTATCTTCTAAGAAAATCTGAAATGGTGTTCATTTTTTCATGTGAAATGCTCAGAAACATGATTTCTCCTCAGGGAGAGTGCAATGTCATTTTCAAGGATAGCGCACATCAAAGTCGGTGTGCTAATTGGTTTTAGTTGTTTTCGAAGAACTCTAGATGCTACCTAGTTGCTTGGTTTCAGTTCTAAGGGAAGCAAGAAAGGTCATTTGACCTCTAGATATCAGCAAGAATAACAGAAATCTGGTGTTGCTGTTCTTTTTTCAATATGAAGACAGTAACATAAACATTTTCTTGTGATAGTATTTTGTATTTGAGCTAAAATCGTATTTTACTTTCCAGATTTTTATCCATCGTCATTCCAGTCACGCAAATTTTTATTTCTCTCATATGTTATATCGATATAACTAGCATTATAAATATTATAAAA
>PVIR01031845.1:0-19215 GCA_004026965.1 Petromus typicus
GGAACCACTGAGCTAACTCCCCAGCCCCCTATTTCTTTTTGATATTAAAGCAAAAAATAAAATAAAATTAAAAGTTTCTGTATAGTTTCTTAATATGTAACACATTATAAGGAAGAGACTAATAAACTGAGAACTTTATTGTTCTCTTTGCTTTTAAAGCATCCCTTAAACATTCTTTGGAACATGTTTTAAATTCTTCAATGATCTTGACAGCAATTTTATTTTATTGGACATGATAAGTACTGAAACAAACAGTTAATATGGAATATTGGATAATTTGGTTTTTTTCAATGCCTTTTAGGAGTTTCTATGGAAAAATGAGTACCAGAATAAAGTACAATAAAATTGAAGTTTTTAATACCATAATGTGGTTTGAGTTAAGCTTGGAAGAAACTCGACAGTAAAAGTTAAGAGAAATCAAAGTTAAATACAAATGTGGAGACGCAAAAATGTCTGCAGAATGTGAAGAGGGAAATGAGGTTAAATAATCTGAAAAATGTATTTCAAGATCTGAGAGGGAAAGGAAAATTATTACCACAGAAAAAGTCAATAATTTTGTTACAGTTGGCTCCAAAGAATGCTATATAATTTATATTTCTCATATTCTCAAAACCATCTTCTAATATGAAATTTGGCTTCTGGGATTCCCTAATGAAACTACATAGTCTTTAATATAAAATATTCAATTTATTCTTTAGTACAAATATTAGTTCCTGAAGTTTTAAACAATTTTTCTAGTTTTATCTTTTTGTACTCATTTTAAAAAGTCTATAAACCTTTTAATTGCCCTTTGAATAAAAAAAGTTTGTTACATGTCACTAAGGGTAATTATTATCTCTTTCCCAAGTACATGCTGGTCTTTATTTCTAACACTCTCTTTTCATCCCTATATGTTACATCAGTGTGTGATTTCTCTTAATTGCCGTGTGTGAGCTTTCCTCCATATAGATTGTGGGTCTTCTACCCTTCTTATGGTTTTATGTAACACTTACCTTCTTTCTCTCATTAGACCGATGGACAGATGGGCCCTTGAAATTTATCAGCCAGCGAAGAAAAACATGCATTTCATCCCGCATGTTGAATGAGTTTATTGGATAGTTCTTGATGTGTAGTAGTACACCTCTTATAGCTATGATGATCTTAATGAGAATTGTTTATAATCAGTTCTGCATTTTTCTTTCAACTCACCATGCTTTCATGAACACACCCATAGCCAAGGACATCCCAGAGCACTAGTTTTATTTTTAAAATTATATTTAAATGAAAGCCTCAGAATGTATTCCTGATTAACTTAATGTCACTTCCTTTTGTATTTTATTCACCATCCTCGTTACTGTGCTAAAACACATGACACCCACAGTTTAAAGGAGGAGAGGTGTATTTGATTGACATCTCATGGAACAAGGGGCTGAGCAGAGAAAAGCTGCTCCAGTTATGACAGCCAAGAGGCAGAGAAGTGAGGAACTGGGGAGGAGGACATGTCTGTCAAACCCCTGCAACCTGTCTCCCCTTGCAGACCTCACCTCCAGGCAGCACGTCAGTCCAAGAGTGCCAGGGTCCAGTTCTTGTCTACAGCCCAAGAGAGCAGGAGTCTGTTGAGAACACACAGATAATAAACCATAGCATTTTCTGAATTAGTATTTTCTCTTTTAGTTCTTTTTCTTGACAAATGTTACATGTGCATAAATACCTCCTTTCTGTCTGTTTTAACATATAATACCAACTCATGGAACATAACAGAATACAAAACTTTTTAAAAATATAACATAATAAAGAAAAATAATTTCAGTTAGGGCTGAATCAGAACTATTCATCTTAACCTTATGTGCGTTTGGTTGTAAGGGATAATATTGGTCAGTTGCCTTCTTCATTTTTTTGAAAATGAATTAAAAATATATCTTTTCCCTGAAAGGATAGTCTTTTCTCTTATTCATTAGACTGTCTTCAGAAGTGTGTGAGGTTTTCTTGGCCTTACTCTAGTGTGGTGAGATGTAGCATTTCTTCCTGAGGAACCACGAATTTTCTGTGCCCATCTTTTTGTAATGTATGTAAAGAACACTGCCATGACAGAAGAGCTATATGTAGAGCTTGAAAAAGGAGCTGATAGGAAGGACCAATACAATGAACTCAATAGGAATAATTAAAATGTTTTTTGAATCACCCTATTTAAAAAAAACTATTATTTCACTTGGTCATTTCATTTTTTCCTTTTTTTCTTTATTGATTTTTATTGGCATATTTTGTGTTAACATTATGATCTTGAAACAATTATGTAATGATACTAAAAAAACAGATAGAGGGTACTTGTAAATTTTATGTCATAGAGAAAAAAGTCATAGCTTTAATTTTATATAGATTTGTAAAATAATAACATGTTTTACATATAGCATTTGTTTTAAAAGTGGAAAGAATATATTGTGCTCACTTAAAGTTCTGACTAGTGGAAAATAGCTTATAGTGAAACACAACTTCCGGCTTACTATGTTTCTGCTATGTGACACCTGTTTCTCTTAATAATAATGTGTTATCTGTTGCTTCAGTGATTTTTAGGACATGTATAAACTTTCTGCTAAAGTAATGAGTTTTTCCACTGCTGTTTTGCTTTTTTCCATTTGGTTACTGTTGGATATCATAGTAAACATTCCCAATAGATCAGGGTTATTCTTTTCCATAGAATGAGATCATTTTGTAAGGGAAACAGATATTGATTAAAATTACATTAAAATAAATTCCCTCAAATCTAGGAGTAAATCCAGAATTTATTTTTCTTGGGCTTCATCTCAATTAAATTTCTGCATGTTACCCTAAAACACCAGTTGTTTCACTGTCTAATTAGAATCTGATGTGTGTCAATTTACAAGCATCTATGACTGCAAGTACATGTGTTGGAAATAAAGCCCATAATGCTGCCAAAGATCACGAGGGCTTATTGGACAGGAGATCTGAGCCGCATTTACCTGTTGAGCTGCAGTGTGGTTTATGGAAAGGATCAGTAAAGGATCAGAACAGGCATTCAAGTAACAGCTCCCCTCTTAGGACGGCCTCCTGCTCACCCTCTGGGTGCCTGGAGCTGAAGAGCTCATTCAGGTTCCTCCTGGGCTGTTTGTTTCATCCATCTTTCTGACCTGCATTCACATGATCAAAGATTTCAACTTCTTTTCTGGAATGTACCATATAGCTCTCCACCTCTCATTGTGGCAATTTGTCCAAAATCTTGTCAACTAATGACTCCAGCACGCTGTGCTACCTTCACATCTGTGTGGACGTACCTCTTTTAACTCTGTGTTGTGTTCATGGAGTCACAGAAGAAAAAGGAGACAAAGTTACATGTCTGTGTTAACATTTATAAAAGAGTATTTCTGTATGGCCTTGAGTTTCAGAATATTTTCATGTGCATCCTGGGGTAGAGATAGCAAATACACGATCTAAATACACGATCTAAATCAGGAGTCATGTTGCTGAAGACATTAAAACTCAAGTGCCTATAATGTAGAGTCTACAGTTATTTCCAGTGTATGATTACATTTCTTCTTTTTTAAGCAAATAAAATGTGAAATAGATAAGAAAGAAAAAGAAAATATCATATTTATAGATGTGAATTTTTGAGTTTGAAATTAAACGATCTCAGATTTCACAAGAGCCAAATTTAAATATATTTCAGTGAGTTTTTCAATGATTTATCCATTACACTGCCCACTCTGCTAAATCCAAAGATAGCAAATACTTGAAAAACTTGAATGAATTATAAGTAATTCTAGAGCCCTCTTTAGCCAAGTTACATGTAGTATAGCTAAACGTTTTATATTTCTACGTTAATAATTTGCCTTAAATACCACCCTTAAAAGTTTATTTTATTAATTTTATCAACAAGAGAGCTTTTCCACTTTTGAATGAATTATTTCAATATCTAAGGGTTTAAATTTGTTCACAGTGAGATAGATAGTATACATGTAAAATGAAAGCAATTCTGAAAGGAGATAAATTAAAAAATAATTAGCTACTATATCCAAAATATATCAGAGATAGTATTTTTCTGAGAATATTTGTCTAAAAGACAATTGTGTGACACTAAAGAGAAATTTTTTAAAATCCCATAAATCTAGTTAGGATTGTTCTAACCTAAAAAGATTAATCAGTCTCCCCATAGACCACATTTATTAGACAGTTGTGATTGCCATCCCAAATATAGGGCTTGACTTTCACACTTATACTGAATCTTTTCTTTAGCACATTTAAGTAGAAATTGGATACATGTTTGATGATCGATAAGAGCAGCAAGCACGTCTTCATGACTAACTAACTGGTCTTTGCAGGCCAGTGAGTGAGCGACTGAACAAATCGCTGCACAATCAGTTCAATCCCACAAGCACATTGACCAAACTGACCGTGGAAAAGCCAAGCACCAGTGAGGTTAAAAATATCTCAGGTGTTCTGGGACGCATATGTAAATAGTCTAACAAGTGAGTAGCATTTTGATGTCCTCATTTTAGAGACTAAAGCATAAAAGAACTGAAACATCCAGGGGTTATCTTTGTTCCATATTTCTATGAATGAAATGTCTAACACTTGGATGAATCAGAGTGCATGAAGAAAAAAGAGTACTATAAAAGATAGGTCAATCTTTGGTCTGAAGTTCTACTCTTTAGAAAAGGAACATTCATCACATTTTAAACAAGGCTTGCAAACGTTGAGCAGTTTAAGTACTTCAATGTATAGATATTTTTGAGTAGATGTGGAGCTAAACTTGAGTTCTCCTTCATGATCATAAAGTAGGCTATATGACTCCAAGAGGTGCAAGGAGGGGGAGGAGGTGATTAACGGAGAAACATCATGTCGGTGGACCAATTTCCCATGAAGAATATAATTATAATGTATTACAAACCTGTACCAATACACATAACTTTAAGTAAAACATTGCTGATGATTCATGAATGCTATGAACGATGATACATAATTTTAGCTAGGCAGAAACCTATTCCCCATAATTCCTATCTAGCGTTTTCTTAGCGAGGATGGACTGTAATGAAGATGGATGGAGATGGCCTGGGGAGAGCTGGTGCACAGAAGAAGGAAGCAGCCATGGAGTCACGTACACACATCGTTTCTGAGTTAGTCAAACACTGGATGCTGGCTTAGAAGGATTTTGCAGATTAACATTACTTGTAAGCTGATTTTGAGATCAAAAGCCAGAATATGCTGCTGCCCCTGAACTAATTATGTTGAACCCCTTTGAAAATGGGCTAACATCCTATTGTGAGGGATAAAGATCACAGAATCCTAATATAAGGGAAACTGGAAAATCTTCCTTTGTCCCTAGATGCCACACTTATTGATTTGCTGTTGCTTTCTGATAGACCTTGATAAAGTCCTTCGTCTGAGCCTATAGTTTCACTACTTTTTCTTCTGTTTCTTTGACTTTAGGTTTGGTGTGTGTGTGTGTGTGTGTGTGTGTGTGTGTGTGTGTGTGTGTGTGTGTGTGATTAGCCCAATGACAGAGGCACTTAGCTTTTATAGAATTTCTTCCTAGGTCAGAGGTTATAAGAATTGACACAGGTGTAAAAACAGTCAAAGATTACTTATGTGTAAGTCATTTGATAAACTCTGCTGCATCTGTATGAAATCTTATTAGAGGAAGAATATGAAAATCTGTATAAATTACATAGTTGCCTTTTAAAGGTAGGCTTTATTACTGTATTCCATAGCAAACATCAATAATATCTTAACCCTATTATGCTGGATCTAACTTAGGACACATTCAGGACTCTGAAAGGCACCACAGGGTAAAATGAGATAATTTAAAATACCTGAACATAATATCATGAGAAATATTTGGTAATGTTAATAGAATCAAAAGCTTTTCTTATGTGCTTGACAAATATTTGCAACCACTCTGGGTAAATAAGTGAGTATTTATAGTGGAACATTTAAAAATTACTTTAGGTGAGCTACGTTAAAAATATCAGAACACAACTGCCCAAGAGAAATGAAAGGTTAGTTTTTCCTTTTTCTTTCTCTTTTTTCTCTCCCACACAAGAAGATATACACCCCATTGTAGACCTAATTATGAAACAGAGAAGTGTTGCTAAGCAATTAGATTTTGTAGATCAGTGGGAGCATAATTATTATAAAATACAAGATATTTTGCGACTCTTCAGTGACACAAAAATGGTTCTGCTACAGAGCAGTTTATGATTTCGGAGATTCTGAATTCGTTTCTTCAAGCTTGTTTCCACGTTCTCGAAGTCTTTTCCTGGCTTCTACACAGCATGTTCATCCCGATCTGAATCGTGCTGCCCCTCTTTTGAGAGCTCATTCCTGTACTGTGCCCTGACTTCTGGAATTTCTCCTCCTACATACGCAGATTTCCCTAGAAACACTCTGTCCTGAGAATAATTTGCATTTGAGGGCTCTAAGAAAGTCTGGGTAAAATATTTGGGGAACCACAGCTTCTTTGATAGCAACAGGAGAGGAAACCAAGTAAGTTGAATGAGGGAGCAGAGATAGCAGGATCTGAGAAGGCAAAGGGAGAAACTCACTGAACCAGAGCAAATATCAGGGCTGTCGGTAAGACTGCTCCAGGACAGCACCTGTGACTCTCCAGTCCATAGAAAGTACATCTTGGGAGAGGGTCGGGGACTCCCTGTAGGAAGCCGATCCTTCAGAGGCAGCCAGGCTAACTGAATACTCTCCGATCCTTCCTCCTTCCGCACCAGGTAGACAAAGGCAGCAAGTGACGTATCAGAGGACCTTAAAGCCAGTGGGCTGTGAGTGAGAAGACACCGCGCTGTGGGAAACTTGACAACAAGCTGTCATTCTGGGTAGGTTCCGAGTGCTTGAGGCCAAGAGAACTGCAGGCCAGACTGTGTGAGCTGGTTGCATCTGTGAATGGCAGGAGCTGAAGAGAGGAGGGAGGAGGCTAATCCATTAAGAAGGGCTTTCCAGTCCTTCCCAGACTCCAGCAGTCATGCGAAGAAGCCATCATGGCACTGTCCACTAGCTGTCAGCAGAAGTCCGCACAAGAGCCCTACCACTGCCACCTTCCAGGAACCGCTGAACGCAGCGAAGCCTGGGACCCGAAAGAGCTGTGGGTCAGTGAGGGATGTTCCGGAGAGTAACTGAGGAAGGCCCTAGGAATAGAGACACGTGCCTTGTAGGGACGCCTGAGTAGGAGCGGCAGGAGCGTTACAGAGGCAGCCACGGGGTCTGCAGGCAAAGCATCAGGGACCCAGAGAAACCAGGAAGAAGGTGATGGAGAAATGGGTGCAGGGCCAATAACAGGACGACTTTTCCACCTCCAGCGGAACAGAAGTGGCCCCATCCTGAGACAGAGACAAAGACCTAAGATGAGTTTTTTCTAGAATTGGGCTTAGGGCTGGGGAGGCAGGAGCAGAGGGTCACCAGGATCAAGGAATCTGCTCACTGACAGGCAGACGATCGAGTAAGTCATGGGCGTTCAGGGTGCGCAGCTAGAGACCTGTGCTTGATAATTAGACTGCTATTCGCATGAGACCTTGAGGAAATTCTGATTTTGAATTTTATGTAAGACTTTTTATCTGTTTGTTATTGCTTATTGCTTCTTCCTTTGTCTCTTTTTTATTCTCTCTTCTATCTTGTCCTCTTTCTTATCCTATTCTCTTCCCTCTTTTGCTTTCTGCCTTTCATCTAGCATATATGTAGAAAGGTATCTTTCAGATTGACCAAGAGGAAGAATTAACCACGACTGTCATTTTGATAGGACCTGGGTACGAGAACCTCAGTTTAACTCTCATGCAAACCTAAATCCACAACCAACATATTGACAGGTTCTGACGTTATCACAGCTTTCCTCACTGTCAGTGTCTAGCAACAGCTTGACCTTTGATGTCCTTTCTGCAGCTCTCCCAAATATGCTGTCAAAAGCCCTCAACACTGGCTTGTTTCTTTGCTGTAAAACAATTCCAACAGACTTTGATCTCCCGTTGTTTTTCCTCAACTGCTATCTCTCCCTCTCTTTTTCAACTTAGCCCTGTCCTCCTCCTCTTCTTTTCCTTTGCAGTCTACCTCTAGGTGGGGGTAAAGTGCTATAGACAGGGGACATGGATGAAACTTCCAAATTGTTAACACAAGTTTCATGTTCATGGCTGATATAAAATTAGACCCACTGATATTGATATAAAAAGTAGATTTCCTCTCTGCATTATATTGAATGGACCCGATCCTATGAAAATGAGATCAAAAGGCCTATAAATAACAAACTAAAGTAGTCTTTATCTAGTTTGTGTTGTCTTTCAAGCAATGGCTTAGGAGAGGCAGTGTCACTGTTCTTATCCTGAACCTAAGGAATTAAATATTATCATAATATCACTTGAAATGGACTTCGCTATGGAAGACATGAGACCCACAGAGAGGGACAAAGCTGCTTGGTGATCAGCAAGGCTGGAATCAACACGAAGGGAGCTGCACTTACTCCTCCTGGAACTGCGACACTGTCTGAGTGTGTATAGTTCAGGTGCCTTTGCTTTTAATTTTTGAGAAAATATTCCAAAGTAGTCCTTGGATTCTCATGTGCATATGTTCATGTGTGTATCGCTTTGCTATTAAGGAAACAGTTCTTTTCAGATGACAAAATTCCACATAGATGAAAATGAAAGAGGGAGCATATAAATTAATTGACAAGTACAATACAAGCTTTGGAATTACGGATTCTATTATAACTTGACACGACCTAATAATGATCTCTGCTCATGTATAAGAATTCCTGTTTCATATTGTTTTTTGTGGTGAACTAGCAGTCAGTGAAACTCATCAGCTTCTGTGTCTCAAGAAAATCTCATAGTTCCACAATTTTAGTGTAGACAATCATTACTTAGATTATAATACCACCAACAAATCAATTTCTCTGTCTCTCTGTTTCTGTCTGTCTGTCTCTGTCTCTCTTTCTCTTTATCTCTCTCTGTCTCTCTCTCTCTCTTTCCCTCTGTACTGATGATGGAACTCAGTCCTTGTGCTTCCAAGGTAGATGCTATACCCCTGGAGCTAAATCCTCAGCCCAACAAATTGAATCATAATAGTGAGACAACTGGTAACTTTCATTTCTAACAGCCACTCCGGATGCTTATGGCAATTCTAGTCACTGCAGATTTATTCAAAACATTTTTCAAATTTACATCTAAGTCTCCAGCTCTTTTCATCCTTACAAAGCCCCTGGCCTTAGCACTTAATTTGCACTATTTTCTCACAGCCAACTCTTTTTTCTCTCTCTATGTTTCAGGAGGAGAAAGCCAAAATAAAAATTCTCCATAAATATCATCTGAAGACAAAAGAAATCAGTCTGTGTGTTTTGGAATTAACATGCTTTTTGTTAAACAAATCAATGTCCTCAATTTTTTTGTCTACATAGCTTAATAACCAACTCTAAAAGATTTAATTTTTTCTTTTGAAGTTAGAAAGTGCTTAACTGCTGCTGAGAATTTCACTAAAATAAAGTATAATGTTCAAGATCTAAAGAAATATGAAAATTGTCCTTAACAATTCAGATAATTGTAGGAAATAGAAAAAAAATCCATGAAAACACAAGATGTCTATGCTAATTTAAAAAATTCTAATCACTTAGAGTAGGGTAAATGTGGAAGGCAGGAAAGTACATGGTGAGCAAAAGTATGAGAGAACTAAGTGAATAAAATAAACTTACCTAAATATCTAAAATAAGCTCAGTTGGTCACTACGCAACCATTTTAGCAGTGTGTCTTTTTTTCCAGAGTTAAAATACGTTCATTACTGGATAGTATTACTAATTGCATAATTACTTTATCATGGAACACACTAGATATAAAATGAAAGTGTGAGTTAGTTTTCCTGTTTTGTTTTTATTTTAAGGAAATTACTATTAATTACTATTAATTAATTACTATTAATTCATCAATCCATCTACTTACAAATCTACCTATATATCTATTTTCCATCTATCCTACTTGTTCAAGCTTAATTTATAAGTTATCATATCTTATCTCTGCAGGAACATCAAAATTATCTCTCAAAATTTTAGTCATTTACACAGGTAACTAGTAGATGTATAAATAAATATTACAGGTAGGATTTCCATTTTTTTTGTTGTTCTTTCCTGTTTCTTAAAGGAATAAAACAGAAGTTAAGTGAAGTACATATTTCTTTTTAGTGGCTAAAAAATGGCAATTGTTTTTATATATGCAATTATGTTGTATTTTGTCACAACATTCATTACCAACTGTGTCATTTGATTTACATAGTTATACTTTCTTTTAACTAATGGTATTGCATCATCCAAAATATACATGAAATTAAATTATTAAGAAATATAAGTAATATTGACCAAGCAAATACGAAGAAAGACAACATCTCACCTCTATAGGAATCAATGTAAAGCTCATTTTAATGAAGTGGTTTTCGTGTTTTTGTTTGTTCCTTTGTTTCTGTGAGACAGCGTCTCACTGTGGAATCCAACCTGGTTTCAAATTTATGGCAATCCTGCCTCAGCCTCCAAAGTACTGAGATTACAGGTGCACAGAAGCATGCGTAGCCTAAATGTCTTCCATTTTAACATGAACCCAAGAGTTCCATCCACTAATTTACATATTTGCAAGTTAGTTTACTTTGCCTTGGATTTTCTAGAGGAATATGACTTATTTGATTGTGTTTTGTCTATTGCCCTGTTTATGTTAAGCTCAGTTGGTCACTACGCAACCATTTTAGCAGTGTGTCTTTTTTTCCAGAGTTAAAATACGTTCATTACTGGATAGTATTACTAATTGCATAATTACTTTATCATGGAACACACTAGATATAAAATGAAAGTGTGAGTTAGTTTTCCTGTTTTGTTTTTATTTTAAGGAAATTACTATTGAATTTTTCTTAACTATCATTTCATTTAATGCAATCTTAAACTTGTATTATAGATTTAAAATGTAAGCATAGTTTAATGCAAAGCAACAATGCACACATTCTATTTAAGAGTTTTCAAATGTTCTTATATAATAAAGTGCTTAGTAAGTAGTAGTTGAGGCTAAAATATGCAATAAACTTGCCACTCTTGTGAATTGATTATTTTAATTATAATTAGAACAAACAAAATTGATTATAACATTACGAGGCCATTTCCTTTTATAGGATCATGACTCCTGTCAGCCTGAATAAGCCTACTTTGCTGTGCTTTTCTGAGTAGAACAGTGTAGTGCTCTTGATTAGCATGTTCCCAGAGAGTTTTGTATTCTAATTAATTTTTTAATTCCTTCAAGTAGAACAAAATATAATTGTGGCCATTAGTAGAGATTGTCAGTATGGCTGGATTAAGAGGTAGAGCAGATGATTAAAGTACATTTCTGGGTATGTTTGAATGGATCACTGGTGTGTGACGTGGGGATTAAATAGTTTCCAGCCATACCCTCTCTAGTGCTCTTACTGTAGTACTTTGATTCCAGCCTGAATGAACAGCTTCCTTTGGCCACGCCCTTCCACCATGATATTCCTGCCTTGAAGCTTGTCATTCACAGACTTAGCCCCCAAAATAATGAATCCAAATTAAATCTCTGCTCCTATAAGTTGTGGCTGGCAGGTAATTCATCCCAGAAAAAGTAAAGCTTAAATAATAATATAAGAAAATATATTTTAGTATGTTATATTAAAATAAATACATAATGATCAGGCATTAATTATATGCTATGAGGATACTAAAGAAAGAGAAATATCATGAGCTTTCACATTCTGAATATTACTCAGCTTTATGTTCTTGGTCATTATGGAGGAAATGACATGCTGCGTCCTCTATCCATAGAGTAAATAATGCAGTCTTCCGCTTGCCTGAATACTGTGAAGTTGGGATAAGAGCTACTAGAGTGACTACTGAAGGCTTTATCATAATATTCCTGGGGCATGTGCTGCTCACTAAAGTCTCAGCTTTAGCAGTTGAATTGATATGAAATTATTTGGCTGATGTGATTCATTCCAGGTCTCTCAAGACTATACAATTGAAAGATAAGCACTTCAATTGAAAAAACACTATTTGATAGCTGGACTTACTTTGTTTTATCTATTAATAAGGTGGGTGTTTTTGCTATCATTCAATCCTTGAAATTGTGTACTTTTTAATGTCTCTAAAATTCATGTGATACTAAATTAAACATGATTTTATGTCCTAACTCCCAAAACTCAGTCTCAACCACCTTAAAGAAGGAAATTTGATTAAGCAATCATTGATATACCAAACCATGTTAACTGCATAATTTTAAGATGTGATAAGAAATAGTTCAAATAGGAAAATTAAGAATACGTTAACATTTTAAAAGTTGCTTTTATCAAACATTTTGGACATATGGATAAAAGTTCTTTTATTAATGAATTCTCTTCCTTTAAAAAATAGAAAATGAGAATATTAGTTAAATATATAATTTTTTGATTTGAGATTAAAATCCTTAAATTTAAGGACATCATTTTAGAATTGCTTATATTAAAATCATTTCCATTATAACCTTAAACAAATTTAGTATTAATATTTGATTTGAGTATAAACAATGACTTTGTACAAACAACAACTTTGAGTATAAACAATGTCTAAAAATGTTAGATATGTATCCTATTCAACTGTACATGCTAAGTTTTTTCCAAAGAAAATATAATATTACATAAAAAGTATGATACTTTTCATAATATATCCAAATGGAAAGAATCCTCATGAAAAGTTAACAATAGTAAATCAGGAGAAGGCAGGAAAGAAAGGAAAATAAGAAAAGAAAAGAAAAGCCACAACCCAAAGGGGACAGTGGGCTTATTTTTTGGTGAAGGACATTAGATGAGGAAAAACTTACTGGCACCCAGCATTACACACGTGAGCCAGACTAATTGTTGATGATGTCCTCTACTCTACTAAGGTAGCCAACTGTTCATAAATGAGTTTTTCCTTTGGATTTAACTTTAAAATTCTTTAAAACCTGGGATGCTTGTTACATGGTCGTGTCCTGTCCTGTTACCCATTTCTATGTCTTGATATTGTCCTAACAAATAATTATCTATACAACAAAACTGTTCTCTTATCACATGCAGTGACAACAGTCACAAGTTCCCTACTAGAATCCCTAGAGCTACATTTGGAACTCATTTAGAAGTGGCCTCTGGAAACATTCTCCTATTTACTCATGAATATGAAATTTAAAAATTAAGATACGTCGTGTACAGATACAAGATTCCAGTGATAAATGACATCATATCATCCACTTAAAATGTAGCAATAAATTTAATTGAAGGAAAATACACTGTTTAACATTGTAGAGAGAATGGTGGTGGTTTTGTGGTCTCTGAATTGGCTAGTTTGCATGTGAAAAGTAGTGTAGACTAAGAGTCATTTATCATCTCTCAGAATTGGCTTAATCTGGGAAAGGCACAGTCTCAAGGCTAGAGAGGGCCCAGATATGAAAGCATCAGAAATATAGTAAATAAAGCCAGACAGGAAATGCTGGCTTAAAGGGGTGCAAGATCTGGATAGCTGCATTTTCTTAGAGGTGTAAAGATGTGGCTCTGGGTCTCAGGACCCTCTCTGAGGACACAGCTCTGCTCCTTCCATTCATTCCTCCTCCATTCCTGCCTATGCCCTAGGCTCCATCCTTTTTTCTTCTAAAAATGTAGATCTGAAGTAGAAAACCCAGTGGATGGAGACAGGCTGCAAAGTGCCCCAAGATGTCCTGCAGAAGCTGTTGGAATCCCTATAAGAGAATCACTTCCAAGAAGATGAATCATTTCTGGGAGCTGTTATGCCATGACATGGGATCAGAATGGATCATGTTTACCCGATTGTAGATGACCCTTACATGATGGGAAGGATAGCATGTGCCAGTGTCCTAAGTGGCCTATATACAATGGGGGTCACAGAATGTGACAATATACTATCAAACTGTGTGAAATCCTTGGACTGTCTGCCAGTCCAATGAGTTTATTATGCCCAATGTGCCCAACAAAGCCCAACAGGAACAAGATGTGCTTGTGTTAATAAAACCCTTAGAGATGCAAGTGGCCATGGCTCTGCACCAGTAGCTGGATATTCCTGAGAAATGGAATGAGATTATGCTGATGGTCACTGGAGAAGATGTGGAGCTGGTATAGCAAGAGGACATGGTGAACATGGCCCGGCTGCACAGGATAGTTGCAGGGCTCATTGCACACATTCAATATGCATACGGCCATGGATATCAAGGACTTCAGGATTCTGGGCCATGCACCTGGCCAAGCAGCAGAGGAAGAAGGTGTTGCCTGTCTTCCTGTGGTGTCAAAGATGGCTGCTGTGAGCAAGGATTATGGGAACATGTTTGGTCTCATGCCTGAGACCTGCCCTGAGACAACAGGAGGCCACGTGGAGTAAGTAGTTCTGTTCTGTGCAGTAATAAAGTCCCCCAAGTATGGCCAAGGTCACCAAGTGTGGATTATTGGGGTCACTGGGAGAGGCACAGCTAGAATTATAGACAAATCCCAGATCATCAAGGTCACACAAGTGGCCACTCAAAACATGAATCCTACACCTGGTGTTACCTCTTAAACTAGACATAGCCATTTTACTTTTTTTAAAAAAATAAATCTACTTCCTTTATCGGAACTTTGATTAAAGACTACAGAGTAGGCAACAACAAGTATCTCATTGTGTGCAAGCATCTGGTGATCTTAGGTTAGTTTGTGAGTGGGCGCAATTAATACAGTGAAATGCAAGTCCTTCTTTCCATGTTACATTACCTGACGATGCACCTGATCTTGAGGCAGCTTCTGAGTTGAGGATATTATTGTTGTCCAACACTGTTGATTTATTGTGACTCTGAGACACGTATCTTTTGCTGCATAGGCTCTTCCTAAAGGTGCTTCCCCACAGCACAGACATTACCAAGAGTAACATCACATCATACCTTGTATCTTTCACTTTGTGTCTATTTATCATGTCTGTCTGGTCTTTTCTTTAGTGTCTTGGATGGTATTTGGGGAAGACAGAATTGGTAAGTGCATCAAGTCTCCCACTGTGCAGTGCTCTATGATTCCCTGCGTGTTTGACTTGTAAAGCTGAGTCTACTTCAGGAGCATTTCTGACCTGGGCAGGACATTCTCCACTCGTCAGATCAAGTCAACAAGGCACATGCTTCACTGCATGGAAAGCACTTTGAAGACAGAAAGAATTTTTCTTTCTTTTCCTTCTTCTTCTTCTTTTTGTAGCCTTTCTGGTGTTTATAGTGATAAAATGAGCTGTTTTCTTTACTGATAGGAGAAAAGAATACTTTTTGTGATGTAATTAGATGTTCTAAAGTGCAACAAGGAATTGCCTTCTGAAAAAGGGTTTGTATATAGCACTTAGTTACAATTCAGTATGTAATTAACTACTCAAATATTTTAAAAATGAAGTCAGTAATAAAAGCTATGGTGAATGGTAATGTTTAATACATTTTCCATTTTGTGTAGTGATTTGGACCTAATTCTTAGCATCATTTTGCCCTTTGCTCCTGTAAACCTTTTTGTGCATGCTTTCTGTAACTTGTTAGAAATCTGCATTGCCAGCATTGCAACTATGACTTAAACTTGTTACCCAAATAAAATATTTACTTTTTTAATTGCTCTCAAAAAAAGAAATATAGTAAATAAAAGGTAAGAAGAAGAGTGGGAAAGTTTGGATATGATTCCTAGTTATCCCTGGTGTATACTTGCATGTTTCTCATTGGTAAATTAATTAATTTATTTATGTCTCTATTTATCTAGCTATGTATCTATACAAATTAATCAATTAACTAATATATACACCAAGAAAGCTGAAATATTTTGAAGTAATAGTTATAGAGCATAGAAAACCAAGTTCATTAACTTCACATTTTAATATAGATCTTCTCTCATTTTTTACTCCTATACACATGTATATAGATTCCAAATGTCTTAATTTATATAACTTCCATAATCCACAAATAATTATATGGCCTCTGGGTGTGTGTATATCCACAATGAAATGATAACAATATCACAATACTTTTTTAAGCAGTAAGGGAGTTTTTGTGATTTTAAATGTCAGGATAGAACTGACTCAAAATAATACATTAAATGGTGCAAAATTATATAAATACTGTCTTGTTTCAGAACAGCACACTGAGAAGAAAAATTGATATAACTAACAATTACTATCTTGTCCAATTTTACAGTATAGCTGGGTCATTACCTGATAAACTTGTTCTCTAAAAGTATTATCATTAAGAAAAGTCCCAGTATACAGTAATCTCAGTGGTCCCCAGAACTGTTATCATCTGAGAAAAATTATTGGACTGGGCCTAGAGATTTACTAAAACAGAAGTATAGCAATGTGACTCAGTCAGTTATTGTAGGTTCAGGGCAAAAGTTAGAACAAATTTATTGGAAGTTACAAGAATGTTGTAGAAAGTATTCTGAAGAAATGAAGTACAGAGCTAGAGTCAGCTTAATTTGGAAAGTATCTCCTGATATTAAAAGGAGTTATGCTAGGCAAAAGTAAAAAAGATGGTAAGATACTGTGCTCTTTCTCAGTCTTTTGAATAACTTTTATCAAGGTTTGAAATTGAGAAGTAACCAAATCTCAAAAAGCTAGGATTGGAAGTCCCATTTGACCTGGCAATCACTCTGCTAGGTATATACACAAAACACTTAAAAGATTCATATCACAGTGACATATGTGCGCCCATGTTTATAGCAGCTCAGTTTGTGATTGCTACATCTTGGAAACAACCCAAGTGTCCATCAACTGGAGACTGGATAAAAAAGCTGTGGTTCTTCTACAGAATGGAGTATTGATCTGCCATAAAAAATGATAAGTTTGAATCATTTCTACTTAAATGGACATACCTTGAGGATATCCTCATAAGTGAAATAAATAGGTCACAGATAGGTATATATCACATCTTTTCTCTTGTATGAGAAAATAAAGATATAAATGAGTTCTAAAATTGTATGTTATATATTGTGAAAAGAAAATACTCAAAATGAAATAGGGTGAAGGGGGGGAATATTGAGATTGTAACAAAAAAGAAAGGAAACAAATTTAATGTATATGGGGGGGTGATAGGGTATGTAGGGCTATGGGAAAAAATGAGAATTAAGTTGTATCTTATACTGGTACAAATTCCCATTGTGGAGTGCAATTATGATGTGCATATGTAATGTACCAATAAAGATTTCAATAAAACACACACACACACACACACACACACACACACACACACACACACACATAAAATTGAGAAGTAACCAGTCTGTATTTTAGGTGATAACTGCTGACTACGACCCAATTTACGCCTACAGATGGGCAGCGGTTTGAGATTCAGTGGCCAGGACAAACACACACCGAGAAATTGCTTTTAGTTTATGTTCTATGCAATAAAAATAAGACTAATTTTTTAAATTAAAGAAAACAGAAAATGGAAAGAAAATCCAGATGGAGTACATTTTCCAAAAAGAAAAAGTAATCAACATTTTGCTTAAATTTAATTACATTACTTAATGTAGGAGGTGTAATTATGGGACCAAGGTCTTATGTTGAATTAAATTTGATTGACTTCAGAACATATCCTGAAATTGAAAAAAAGAAATAACTTGACCTTTGAAGCCATCAAAGTATAAAGTCTCCTTTAAAAATATAATTTTTGCTCATGCAAGTTTGATTGATCACGTCTAGGAAGGTTGTCAGCAAATGTTATAATTTTCCAATAATTTGCACAGGACTCATCTGAAGATGGAGATTGCTATTCAGACAAAAGCAGAGGAAACATTATTTGAGACCCCAGGTAGGGGAAAGAAATAATTTTCAATTTATATGCAAAACAGCAAATATGTATAATCCATTCCTTTTGGCTCATTTAGTTAAAAATAAAAGAGAATGGATGAGAGAGGCCGGTTTAGAGACACTGTAAGTGAAGCACAATTGGTACTTCCAAGTGGAGCCAACTAATTGGCTCCATTAGTAGTTTTGTAGCCTAACCGGTTACATGCGCCCAAGGCAATGTTTCTAGCAGTGAGAGAGGAATACTGGGATATATTCCAGACCACCTGCTTAATGATATATTGGACATATGACTGAATTTATGACATTAGATTCACAATGAAGGAGACTGCTAATTTACAGCTACACTTTCCCTTTCATTTCTTGGAAAAGAAAAAAAAAACAAAAAACCAAAACAAACAAAAAAACCCCTGAAACTCTCACAAGATTTCGGCGAAGTCTCAATTCAGTTCGCTGTGTCAGATTATCTTCACGCTCACCCTATCCTCATCCCCCGGCAAGGGCTGTGTCAAGTTCGCATATAAAGAGCTTGCATTGATTTATAAACAAACATCTTGTAGTTCAAATTATTGCAGAAAGAGGGCAGCTTTCACTCCTAAGGCAAAGCCATTACTGTTTATACCGCATCAGTGTAAGAAAAGGAAGTAAAAAAGTTGCATTTGGACAAATAAGACACACTTAAACATAAAAATACTTCATGTGCCGGGTTTATTCAACTAATAAATTTGCATTTCCTGTTTACATATTGGTGCCTTTTAGTCTTTGGACCTCAGGCAAAATCAATATATGCTTCACGCTGACAAACCACTTATTCCTAGTCTGTGACCTTGCTTTATTTTCGTGTTTTTGATGTATCAAACTCAGGACCTTGTACTTCTGAGGCTGGCACAGTGCCACTGAGCTGAATTCCCAGTTCCATGGCCTTACTTTCTATTTCATAAGATAAAGCAAGCACCACAGCTATTTTCCTTTATTTGCACCTAAATTCGTGCTTTGATTTGTGGTATCTTTTATTGTTTCTCACTCTCAGAGCTGAGTTTCTGACTTACTTCTCTATTAAATCTTTCTCACTTTATTGTTCCTTTTTTAAAAATTATCTTTATTGGTACATTAAATATACACATCATGATTGCACTCCATAATGGGGACTTGTACCAGTATAAGACACAACTTAATTCTCATTTTTTCCCATAGCCCCACCCACCCTACCACCCCCCCCCATATATATAAAATTTGTTTCCTTACTTTTTTGTAGACTCGTACAACCCCTGTGGAGATCAGTTTGGAGAATCCTCAAAAAGCTAGGATTGATGGTCCCATTTGACCCGGCCATTGCCCTGCTAGGTATATACACAAAAGAATTAAAAGACTCTTATCACAGTGACATATGTGCACCCATGTTTATAGCAGCCCAGTTTGTGATTGCTACATCTTGGAAACAACCCAAG
>PVIR01031846.1:0-19084 GCA_004026965.1 Petromus typicus
TAATTAAGCAGGATATATACAGTTGTGATATTTTCTTTTTCTCAATAAGAATATGTTGTTATTTATAGCATTCTTTATTTTTTACTAAATAATCATTGGTATAAAGAATTCAAAAGCTGAAATAATAAACCTTTTGTTTTCACTTATGTATGCTGCTTTCAGTCCACAGCTAGATATACTGTTTTTGTACCAAACTTTGATGTGAATTTTGTAAACAACCTGCCCTGGCTGATGCCACAGTACAGACAAAACAAAGCCTCTGAATATTTCACCTTTAGAGAAAGATTGGACACAGTTTCTTTGTTGTTGAGCATTATATTTTGATAAGAACATGCTCTGTATACAGGTTAAATTTTTTCTGGTAGTACATGTTTGATTAATAACAGCATTGTATAACCATGAAGAAATAAAAGTAGAAAGAATAGCTCCATAAATGGAAACAATTGAATGAAAGAGTTAAAGAAAAACAAAATGAAGGCAAGATGTCTAACTCCCCTTGTAATAGAAAATTTTATTAGAAACAAGATATATTTTGATGTTAAAGCAATCAAATGTAGGGGCCGGGGAGTTAGCTCAGTGGTTCCAGCGCCTGTCTTGCAAGCGCAAGGGCCCGGGTTCGATTCCCCGGTAACCACATAACAATACTGGGTGTGGAGACTCAACCCAGCAGCAACCAGTACCACATACCACAGTGCTGGGCGTGGTGGCTCACGCCTGTAATCCCAGCACTCGGGAGGCAGAGGCAGGAGGATTGCTGTGATGTGAGTTTGAGGCTAAGCTCAGGGCCAGCCTGAACCACAAAGCGAGACCCTGTCTCCAAAAACTTAAAAAAAAAAAAAAAAGCAATCAAATGTAAGTATCAAATAGTAAATATAAATTGTTTTAGATTCATATGAGTATTTTAATTAATTTTAAAAATGCAAATTATGGAACTATGATTATAGCTTATAAAATATGTATTTCCTATAAACAGTAAAAGGGACCTTAAATATGACCATGAAATATTTTATAAAAGTTTTTAGCTTTATGTGGTCTATACATCTCAGAAATATATGCATAGTATTTTTCTTAAATTATCGCTCTCCCTCCCTTATCAGTATACTAGTGAACAAAAATAGTCTTTTTTTTTTTTTTTTTCTTTCCAGCTGACTTTGCTTTTTTGGAATGTAAGCACCTGGATTAATAAATCACTCGAAATCACACGTTTTGCATTCACTGTTGTTTTCTTTACAAAGAAATTCAAAGAATTAGCAAAAATTGGTGTCACCATTTGTTTTAGAGAGGATAGCCCTGCATAGTGACTTTTATTGTAAAACATACCATAAATTAATGCCCTTTGCAAATTTACTAGCTGAGTATAACAGTGCTTTGTTTATCATCAAATACAGTTGGGAAAAGAGTGGGGATTGCTATGCTTGAAGACCGTGTTAGCACTTAAATGCTGAAAGCACTTTACACGTTTGAAGCTATTTTTTCCTAAGTCATTTTCATTTTTATAAGGGTGAGACGGGTAGAAAGGAAGGTGGGCCAGGCACGATCTACATTTCATGAGGCTGGAAACAGCACTCCTAAGTGGATATATAATGTGAATTCCAGTAATTTCCAGATTTTATTGTGCTAAGATAAACACCTACATTTATTTCATTTTTTAATTTTTGAGATTAAATTGCAATGTTGCAACTACAAGGTACTGAAAAGCTGAAGTACATTAGCTAGTGGCTTTTGCCCTCTTAGAAACAATGAGTAGCCTAATGATAAATCTCAAATTTTCTGACTACAACTCTTTGAAAATCATCTTTGTGTTTCATTTACACTTAAATTTTCGGTGTTCATGGATCCAGGAGGATTTGCTCTGTGAAAGAAGTGTTCTTGTTCCTGCTAAATACCTAGGGTATAGCTATCCAATGGTATAACTTGCATTCCCGTTTTTAGCAAGCAATGGTAAAAGGAATAGTTGAGTCCACCAGCAATGCAGAAAAATGTTCGAAACTGGTTTGCAAAGATGAGTGTCCTCCTCCTCATCTTTCCTCCATCCTCCTCTTCTTTTTCTTTTCCTTCCTCTTTTTGGTCTGTTCACTATACTTTACACCATATCCCACATTGAAACTTTTAGCAGCAAAGATTATCACTAAGTTACAGTATTTGGCTGAGTAGCTTGTATCACTGTGATAATAACTGTGATGCTGTGATCAGTTAGCATGAGAAGAAAGACAGAATGTACCTTCATGTGTAACTTAAAATACAGCATGCTGTTTCTCAGGGGCTCATTGCTCAGATTATATAATCAGGGTCATCTCTTTGTGTGTATAGTGATTTAAGAAATTATCAGAGTAATTCTAATTTAAAGCATAATTCCACATTATGTCTTTATGTATTCTAAATGCACAGATGGTGCCACATCAAAATAAATGTTATGATATACACCATGGAGAATTCTACTTTAAAGTCCACATGATATTTTGTCTCAGACTAAACATGTGTGCATCAAATGGAGCATAAACTAGAAGTTACACCTATCGAAAGATTCAGACCCTTAAATATGTTTACCTGAAAGATCTAGTAATCATTGTAAAAATATATTTGAAACCCTGTATTTTCTAAACTGAAATATGTAAAATTTATCTGTTTGCAATATGAAACCAGGCCAACAATTTATCTTCTACTCAAAGATCTTCTTCCTTATACTGTTAATATTTTTAAAATATGAATATAGTATGAAAAACCCATAAGCCTTGATGAATAATATTCTTAATGTATCTTTCAACATAAAAAATATTTTGAAAGTGAATCGAGTCCCATCAATGAGTGTTCATATAAAGAAAACCAATAAGCAGCTGCAAATCTCAAAAGTTTAATGAGACCAAGATTTGGTTTCCTTTGAATCTGAAATAAAGAAATATATTTGTTTGGCATATGGGTGCGATTTTCTTTTCTACATGACTGTAGAGATTCTTTCAGCATTTTAGTGCTTTGAAGTAGTATTTTTTTTTTTCAGGTCTATATCTTGGCTGGCAGAGAATCAAAGTTATTTAGGAAGAATAAAGAATATACATCAAATATCAGAATTACCACTCAGAAAACATCATCTGCTGCAATGCATGGCAGAGCTTTTCATGTCTACTTTCTGGTCAAGATATATTGCATATTGTACAGACTTCATGTTAATAAGTGCAGATACATGATGAGAACAAATTTGCCTTTAATCAACCATGAGTATTTTGTTACATCTTACAATGAGAGAGAGAGTGAGTTCTGTGCATTTTATTAGTTTGAAAAACAGAGGAAATAGAGCTGCAAAGAAAATAGTCAGGCTTCTAGTGTTGATTGGTTACATATGATCATTATCACTTATCATTCATTGTTTTTCAATATAAATCATAAGAATAATTGACTGCCTTAAAACCCTTTCTTCTATTTCAAGCTAAATTTTAATAAGATTATACAGAATCTTCTTGGTTTATTTTGTTTAATATTATTTTTACAGTGTCAAATACTTGTTATGATAATGTTCATTTAATTATTTTATAAGGCATTTTGTAAAGCAAGTATTAATTACCCACATTAAGCTTCTCATTAAAAATTTTAGGTGTAAGTACACTGAATGAGAAATCATTTCATAGACAAATATGTGGTAGTGCTTTTAAATTCATTTTTATTACCTCTTTACTATTATTTAAAATACATAGAATATTTTATAACTGTAGCCTTTTTATAGGGCCATGGTATTTAGAAGTATATTGGATTAAGTCCTAATTATTACTGAAGGGAAATATGCTATCTCAAAATTTGTGAGTGGTAAGTGTCCAAAGTAATACCATGGGAAGTTTTAAGGTTTAAATCTCCCACTGAGAAAGCCACCATTGAGAGTTTGCAGAAAACCGCCCTCTTGTCACTTTTAATTGCATCATTTAAGTTGAACATTACCTCTACTGAATAAAAGACAAATAGTAAAATTATTTTCATTTATTATGCAAAATCCTCCTCAGATTATGAGAACTATAGAGGACATTCTTCATTGACTCAAATAAAAAATGAAGTATATAGACTGCGAACACGTGAGAATTTTAATTTAGTTGTATATGAAAAGAGGAAAAAAGAGGCAGTATTCTTATGAAATTGTTTCTTTTCACAGTTTATATTCAGCTTTTGTATGTTACTATAAAAAAGGCAAAACAGATATACACTTTTCTGTAAAACAGTATCAAACAATGGAGAACTACTTCCTTGGAATAAAGGTAAATGTGCTTTCTATTCTCAAAAGGAATAACTATTCCTCTATTTTAATACATTTTTAAAGTACAGCATATTGCTGTTTTTTAAAATTATGACTAAATTGAATAAATTGTTTTGAATAGGAGTCATTATAGAATACAATTACTATTTTAATTGAGAAACTAAATTAGTTTTAATGTTGTAGGAATTAGTCAAGATGAGCTTAATTAGAACCATTTTAATAATTTTCTTTCACTTGGACCTTAAATGTTATTTAATATAAATTGATGAATACTACTTGAGTGTGAGAATATTGAGGAGTATGTGTAGAAGTTCCACTCATCACTGTAGTCTGCTGCAACTTTTTCCATATACCTGGGAACATTTCTTCTTTGGATTTCTCAAAGAAGAAACTGAATGTGAATGATATTAATATTTTCAAACCACTGTGGCTTTTAAAGATATTCATCTATTTAAGAGAAGGGAATATAACAGGTAAACTCATTAGTTTTCCCATTAATTAATTACATGCCAGTGATAAGGTAAAGATGTGTGTGAAAACAAAAACTACAAAATATTTTAAATGTTGCTTGTTGTCGTTACAATTATTATGAATTTAATGTGTTATATTTTAGTACTTATTTCTAAAAGGATGTATGAATTGAAAAATGCTTTTGGTACTAATAATCTTGAAATGTAAAGAAGATATTATGAAATTTAGGGCACAATTTGAATCAACAGATCATACATGTCAATCAGTTAGTACAAAAATTCCAAATCAATATTCAGTATAAATTTCAAGATTTAAATATAAAGAAAATATTTTGTGTATATATTTTATTACCTGACAACCTTTTACCTGACAACCTGATTACCTTAAGTGACAACCCTTTTTGCCTCCTTGTAGACATAGTTTTTTAATATTATGAATGTATTTTTCAATAATTGATTTCTTGTCATTTGCAATCTAGTTTAATTTATAAGAATTAACAAATAATTCAGAATTAAATCAGAAATTATGCATATCTTCTTAGATTAAGGAACAGGGAAATTATATTTTTAATTTAAAACTATGTGTGGTAAATACTGTATTAAATTCTTAGCTCACATTCCAGTGTTGTATTAAAAATAAATATTTTACCAGGCTATTATAGCAATTCAGTGAATATAGATAGTTAATCTCCTTCTAAGCTTCCAACTCCCCTACTTCACAAAAATAAGAAGTTTGTTTTTATTTTTGTTATGGCTTGTATCTAGTTATTCCCCCAAAAGCCTCAGATAGTCAAAAGTGGAGACATTTTGGAGCTGAGTGGATTGAAATCATGTGATACTGGTATGTGTGCTACTAAATTAGTCCAGTGATTGGAATTAACATAGTTCTGGTGGCAACACCCAGAAAGATGCATGGGAGAAAAGGGAAATGCATGACAGCTGCTTGCTGTTTTGCTGATTTGCTGTCTTCTTCCTGTCATGCCATGAACTATGTCTCCTCTGTGATTCTGCTTTGCCATATCATTCTGCTTTGGAACAAGCTATGGACTGAGACCTATCCAAAATGTGAGCTGAAATAGACCTGTTCTTCCTTAGCCTGTAGATGTCAGACATTTGCACCAGGGATAAAAATAGTAACTAAAACCATTATTAATATTGTAAATAGATTAATTAATTAATTTTATGTTAGAGTTTTTCAGTAATAATTTAAATAGCAACAGTGATAAATATTTAAATCTATTGTCATTTGGAAAATATTTTCCAGAAAATTATTATTATGATTTAAGTATTTTCTCTCAATAAAAGCTACCTACAGTGATATTAATTACAAACTAAAATTAAAGGTATTAAATATTTTAGGAATGTGAAAAATTTAAATGTTAAATAACCTGCTTAAGCAAATAAAGGATGAAGATTCAGATGGGAACTTTACAGTAGCAATGATTGCCTTATTTATTCATAAGTCCTGTATAGAAAGAGGCCATGAAGCAGGGACTTTTCCCTCAGTCTTCATTGCCCATCTTCTACCTCTTTACCTACTTTTTCCTCTTTGTCTTTTTGCCCCTGGTTATGAAAGTGCCTTTCTCTTGTGAGCCCTATAATCCATCTTTCTCCCATGTGTCAACAACACTCAGTAGAAAACAAATTCTTGACTTTGGGCTCAGAGTAATCATAGAAATGAATTTGTGTGGGTCCAAATGGGATTCTGACAGAAACAGTGTTGTCACAGAATTGAGACATATGCAGTGCCACTGAGCCACTGAGTATAACAAAATTCAAGCACAACTTTGAAGTGGATTAAAGACATTTCCCCTTCAGTGACATTTTTCTTTGCTTCAAAGCTGCCTCTTTGAGGCACTGTAGTAAACTTCTGTACTGGGTACCTTTTGCTGGGTAGAATAGGACTGTGAATTCATTACTCCCTTGAGCCAGGAACAGAATATAGGAATCTATAAAAAATTTTGAAATGGAATTTTAAAGAAGACACTACGCAAAAAAAAAAAAAAAAAAAAAAAAAATCAACACAAAAGGCTGGGATGTTAAAGAAAATTGCTAAGGTGAAAGATAATTCTTTTAATTTTGACTTGCTTTTGATTTGAGAGTTAAATTTTCTCCACACTTAAAATCATGATAGATAGATAATAAGCATGCAGATTCCCTCCCTCACCCTCCCTGCTTTATCTTCCTCTTCCTCCTCCTCATTTTCTTTTTTAATCAATACTCATTCATATGAATGCCTACTTTGTTTTCTGAAACTATTTATTGAACAATACAGCTTGAACATGCATATAATCTGACTGTAAGTGCATAATTAGATAGCTTATGTAAGGGAGACCAAGTATAATTTTAACTTGTTTTCTAAGTAGTTGGTTGATATCAAAATTTATGAATATTTGCTTTACTCTCTTTGGAAATATGTCTCACAAGTGATATGTTTTATGTCTTTTTGTTGTTTTTCATGGACTTAGTAGCAATGAATATAGTATAAAGTCAATCATTTTTACACAGTCTAATGAAAACCTATAATATTAATTTGAGGGGCTGGGGATTTAGCTCAGTGGTTCTGGCATCTGCCCTACAAGTGCAAAGGCCTTGGTTCCATCCCCAGGAACCACATACAATACTACTGACTGTGGAGACTCATGCCCACCAACAATCAGTACCACATTCCACAGTGCTGGGAGTGGTGGTTCATGCCTGTAATCTCAGCACTTTGAAGGCAAAGGCAGGAGGGTTGCTGTGAGTTCAAGGCTGAGCTCAGGGCCAACCTGAAGTACAAAAGTGAGACCCCCCAAAAAAAATAATTTTCATATAGTCAAAGGTGGAGACGGTTTGGAGCTGAGTGGATTACAGTACATTGATAACATTTTTCTCTGATATTTGTATTAAAGTAATTTCTAAAACTTTGGTATTAAATGAGTGCTATCACAAAATGTGGAGATCGTCAAAAAGGAGAGTTTATATCTACTTGAGTGAGCAATTGAATGTTGTTAAAACACAGGATTTTGCTCAGGGATTTAGCTCAAGTGGTCCTGTGCCTACCAGGGAAGCATAAGGCTTGAGTTCAATGTCTTGTACTGAAAAAAATAGAGAGAGAACCCGCAGGATTTTAAGTGTTTGTATTTTAAACATTGCTGGGTTAAGTCTATAAATTGCCATGGAACATTTCTGTTTTAAATTGAGGTTTCAGGCTGGGGATTTAGTTCAGTAGTTCTGGCGCCTGTCTTGCAAAAGCAAGGACCCGAGTTCGATCCCCAGTAACCACATACTATACTGGGCATGGAGACTCACACCCAGAAGCAATCAGTACCACATACCACAGTGCCAGGCATGGTGGCTCACACCTATAATCCCAGCACTCGGGAAGCAGAGGCAGGATGATTGCTGTGATGTGAGTTTGAGGCTGAGCTCAGGGCCACCTGAACTACAAAGTGAGATCCTGTCTCAAAAAAACCCTAAAAAAATAAAATAAAATAAATAAAATCTAAAATAAAATTGAGGTTTCACTGTTCAGATAAAATATAAACTCTTCAATTTTTTTATAAAACTAATCTACCTTATTTCTAGAAAATTGGTATGTAAATTATAAGGAATAAAAATATATCTGTAATTTCACTACAAAGAAATATTGTTAGCATATTTCAATTTTTTTCTTTGAAGACATGTATACACTAATATATGTCAGAAGTGATTCTTGCATATTATATTTTCAAGTTTCTGGGCTGGGGGTTTAGCTCAGTGGCACCACATTTACCTGAAAAGTGCTAGGACCTCAGTTCAATCCCCAGTTAAAAAAACAAAAACAAAAACAAAAACATATTTTCAAGTTTCTGTCCATTTAACACTGTATTGTAGACAGCATCATGAGCCTTAAATGAGAGACCCAATGAAAAGATTGAATTTCAGTGGTAGGTTTCAGTTCAAAACCACTTTATTTTTCTTTCAACTGAAACATAGTGACTTTGTCTATTTATTGTAGTGATGTCCTTCTTCTGACACTACGGCAAGCATATCATCCCGGGTGAGCAGGACACGTGCAATTTTTGTTAATAACGAGTCTTACTGCAATGCATCCACACAGAAAAAAGGCATATTTACAGGAGCAAGCTATTCTCTGGAAGGATTAGGTCTCAGGGCAATGGAACTCAATAAAACTGCAGACCTCTCTAGGAACAGGGCCCGTGCAGGAGCGCGGGAGTGGTGACAGCTGCCACACAGGTTATATGTCTGGACTTTGGGGTTCTAAGCTTGACTCTCTTTCCTAACTGGTTGACCTAGGACAACTGCTTTTTATTTAAAGTCTCTGTGCTTGATTTCCACCTGCATACACTAAGATGAGGGTAACACTTCCTCATAGGTTTTTGTGAGACTTGGGTACATGTGGATACACATGCATGTTGTTTGTACTTCTGTCTGAAGCATTTAGGGTAGTGAGTGAATCATGCATTCCAGAAGTAAGTTAACAATTTTTACTTGTTGGTCATTCCAAGCAAATGTTATTCCTGTTCATTATCTGCTCATAAAAAAAGAGAGGCATAACAAATTTTATAAAATGAAACATGGCTAGACAATGTGAGTTTGATATGTTGCTTACAGTAATCTTTAGAAGAACATATAAAATAATCTGTAAATATTCTTCATGTAAATATTCATGGATAGTGACATGACAATATTTCTCCTTTATTAAAACTTGCTCACTATTATTTTATTATTATCATCATTAGTATTATTGCTCAGAGTTGAGTGGAAATTAGTGCATGTCTAAATAATTCCTTCTAGGGAAGAAGGCAGTGTACTTTAGTGTGTACTTACATGTGCAGAGTCTGAAGGCCAGGGATGTAGCTCAGTGGCACTGCACCTGCCTGGCAAGGGCAAGTTCCTGTGCTCAATCCTTGCTTTAAAAATAAGAAGGGCATGGAGGTTATTACCAAAAGTGTACTAGCTAGTGTTACAATAAGAGTGAAGAATAGGGTTACAAAATTGATAAAGATATGTTCTCTCATCTTAGGAAACTTACATCTAAATGGGTCACATTACAACACATGCAAATGTATATTCTATAAAAGCAGAAATCCATCCGCTGGTTAAAGCAACAGACATATACATTTGGACTTCTGATGAAAATAAGCATCTTGGTCTCAAAACTTGACATGTTTCTTGAAGATGTGAAAAATTTGACAAAACAATGATGAGGGTTCGAAATAATCCGGTGTAAAAGGAGAACATCAAAAATAATAAAGAATTTGCTAATTTAAAAAAAATAAAGACAAGAATAAACTAAACAGCTGGTAAACCTGGCTCAGAAAGCTGTGAGTTTGCAGAAGTTATTTGTAATAAGTCAGACAAATTGCACAGCTGGAAAGCACAGTACCACAAGATTCCCATTGTATCAGTTTCAAATGCAAGTTCAGGAGTCATAAAACCACACTCTCATTATGCCAACTAGCTACATAAAATCAGGAACTGCTACTACAGCTTTCAGGTTTTCTAATTCACTACATGTATGGTCACATTTAGTACAGGAAAGAAGCATATATTAGAAATAGTCAAAATAAGAAGCTAGGACCAACTATACATGTGTGTGTGTGTTGGGGGTCCAAACCTGAAACTTCTGGTTATACTGCCCCCTAGAAACTTCCTCATGGACACCAGGTATGATAACACACCCAGAGCACTGCCAACCAGGCACAACCCACCAAGCCGCTGTGCTCATGGTCCATATCAAAGCACAGTCATGTACTATGTCCTGGCTATCCTGTATCTTCCAGACCTTCCTGAAGTTTTGAACTAATGCACTTTGCATCTAGTTCCTCCAGAAATTATGGTCACGTTGTTAACTGTCCTGGGCCAGAACCCCCAAGGACATGAATTTGCACCAAGAAGCACCTTCCACGAACCTGGTGATAGTTCCAAAGTAACTTTAAGCAAAAACATGCCTCTTTCTAAGCACCATTACTTGTCTCTTGAGCAGGATGACATAGCAGTTTCAAATCAAGGCATTTGAAATTGTGGGCATATTATAATTTATTTAAATTAAAACAAGCATAGGGCTGGGGGTTTAGCTCAGTGGTTCCGGCGCCTGTCTCGCAAGTGCAAGGACCGGGTTCAATCCTCAGTAACCACATACCATGCCGGGCATGGAGACTCATGCCCGGCAGCAATGAGTACCACATACCACAGTGCCAGGCATGGTGACTCACACCTGTAATCCCAGCACTTGAGAGGCAGAGGCAGGAGGATTGCTGTGAAGTGAGTTTGATCCTGAGCTCAAGGCCAGCCTGAACTACAAAGTGAGACCCTGTCTCAAAAAAACCTAAAAAATAATTAATTAATTAATTAATTAATTAAAACAAGCATAATAGATGCAAATCTTTTAGAAAGTTGATTGTATTATCAGTATGTGGAGTAGGAAGAAGGAAATGGAAACTTTCACAATAATATAAGTTGATGAAACATGGAACAAGACAAGAGACATAGAATGAATCTATGATATCAAGTTAGTATCTCATCTTAGCTATAGTATCTACCACAGTGCCTGACACACAATAAATAGATAGAAAAAAGTGCATTGCTAGGGTCTTAAACAAGTGTGACTTCATGTTTGGATCAAGAAGTATGAGAGTAGTGGTGAAATGGAAAGATCTTTAGAAAGTTTGGAAATGAAATTTTATGGATAACTTAGGGTCTGGTCTCAGATATCCTGAATTTTGAAGTAGTGATCAGGTCAATGGTAAATGTTTTACAACCAGTTGGTTTTGTAGAATTGAAATACAAAGACCCATGACAGACATTCATTCCTTCAGTGATTAAGTCACAGTTTGGGTATTGGAAGTCTTGAACCAAATGATTCTCCAAAAATTTCAGTGTTTAAGAATAAAAGGATGTCACATGGAAATAATGGTTTCTCAAACTTTGTATTTATATATGTTTTCACTTTCATGGAAAACATCTATATCTTCTCTCCATAGCATATACTTTACTGTTATTTGCAAAACAACTTTGCATGTGTGCTGTGCATATGTTGCCTTGCTCCTAACATACTTTCTGCTGTAGGCTGAGGGAAGAAAGCTCTAGAATAACAAAAAAAAACATGAAAAATTCTTTCTAATATTGTAGGAGACAAGAATTGATTCATACAGTCTCATGTATGTGTCCCATTGTACTCGCTACCTTCCAACCAGCAGAGAGACCAATCAGCTATTACCTGAGAGACGGCTAGAAACCCACCACGTGGTTCTGGACAGGCTTTTGTTTATCTGCTGTGACATCATTACTCTTTCCCATCCCACATCCTCTTTTAGGAATACAACCAGTTCACAGACAAAAAGCAAAAGATTTTTGTAGCATCAGTGGTGACACTGAAATGGTAAGTCAACATCAGCTACTGCCTACCTTCATACTATTCATTATGTAAACAAAAACCTCTGTGATCTCAGGACAGTTTATGTGGATTTTCTCGAATGGCCATGTACAGTCTTAACCATCTTGCCAATGCAAATCCCTCATTAGTACAATGTAAATGATCTTAATAACACCTAACTGCTAGTGTGGCAGTTACGAGTGAATTAAGCTTGTGAAAACTGCTTGGCAATGTGTGAAATGCTGCACAAATGTTAGTTGTTATTGTTCATACAATCATGCGTGCCCTTTCTGCACATCCAATTAGAAAGCTTGATGAAAGTGGTTGAAATAGAGTTTCTTGACAGAGAAAGGAATAGTTTTTAATGAATTATTAACAGCAATTATCTTCTCTAATGATGCTTCATAAACTCATCTGCTGATGTGGCCCTCTCTTCTTGTGCTGAACCCAAGAACACTGAAGTGGAATTTATATTTCTAATCCTGTTTTTTTTTTTTTTCTAATCTTCAGATGTTCTGTTACAGAGATACTATTGGAATTTCCATGAAGATAAAGGAATATGTAGATTATGTAACTAAGCAGGATGCTTTATACAGAAGTTTCAAATTGGATGTCATGTCCATGCCTGTAACCTCAGCTGCTCAGGAGGCTGATATAGGAGAACTGCACCTCTGAGGTCAGCCTGGGTGACCTGATACAACGTGGTCTCAAAATAGAGGTGTGGGAATTGTAGCTAAGTGGTAGAGTATATTTAGCATGACCAGCGTCTTCATATCAGTCTTCAGTATCACACATGTAACAATGTTATGCACAAAGTGAAATGGTGTCTTCAGGGACCATGAAGAGGAAGTAAAAGGACGGCAGCAAACATACATCCATTCTTTGAGCTACTCCAAGTCAACTAGGAACTTAAAACATTTACACTGCACTTTATTTTAAAAAGACAAATTAAAATAGGAAGATAGGATCTACTGCTTATCAGCTTCAGGCACCAAGGCTCAGGACAGGGGTTGAGGAAGGCGAGCAAGATGTAAATTTAAGAAGCAATTTAAGTCCAAGTGAAGTTTAGCACTAACCTTATCTTAATTTCAGCCCTACAGGAAAGAAAAATACCTTTAACTTTATAGTTGGAAAAAAAAAAAAAAAAAAAAAAAAAACGATGGATCTTCTGTCGTGTTTAGCACCGAGTTTGGCCCTCACTAGGGTTTGTGAAGTAGCCAGTCTAGATCTTTCATTCTTTCTCCTCTGCCTGGGTTTCAGTGGCGTCTCGCCCGGGGTGACGCCTCCGTTCCCAGGCGCCCTCTGGTGGCCGTGGAGCGCGTTGATCCACGATATCCTAAAAGCTGTGCTAACCCCTGGGTCCTTCCTCTTGCTCAGGGTCACGTGCCAGTTTTCATGAGGTCCTTGGTGTATCCCCCACCCATTTCCCCAACAAGGAACCGAGGGACCGAATGCCCACACAAGTGCGACTGCTTCTTCGTGTGTTGAACATATAGTTATTAAACACCCATTCACATATACATTGATTTATTTATTAATTTATTTAGTCATTTCTATTTATTTATTAATTTATTTAATCATTTCTTTTGTGACAATAACTATTCAAAGACTGGGAAATACATAATTTGATAATTTCTTATTAAATTACCTTCATGTGGTGACAAATATTAATTACAATGAAGGAATATAAAGCAAGATTAAAGAAATAAGAAAATGGAGCGAAAGGGTTTCCTTTTTAGCAATCACTATCTTTTTTAAAAAAAAGTCAATATACTCAGTATTTAAAGGGAATTTCTAAGCTATTTGTGAAGTCTCAAAGCATTATTGGAATATGGCTGATAGTCTCTGTTGACTGAGTTTGCACAATAGCCAAGTAGTCTCCAATGAGGCATAAGAAAAGCCTGATTCATGGATACACAAAAGAATGAAAAGACTCATATCACAGTGTCATATGTGCACCCGTGTTTATAGCAGCTCAGTTTGTGATTGCTAAATCTTGGAAACAATCCAAATGTCCATCAACTGGAGACTCGATAAAAAAGCTGTGGTTCTTCTACAGAATGGAATATTATTACTCTGCCATAAAAAATGATGTGTGAATCATTTATAGTTAAATGGACATACCTTGAGGATATCCTCATAAGTGAAATAAATAGGTCACAGATAGGTAAATATTGCATCTTTTTCCTAGTATGAGAAAATAAAGTTGTAAATGAATTCTAGAATTGTATATTATATATTGTAAAATAGAAAATACTCAAAGTGAAATTGGGTGAAGAGGGAAAAATAATGAGATTATAGCAAAAAAGAAAGGAAACAAAGTTTATGTATATAGGGGGTGGGGGTGGTAGGGTGGGTAGGGCTATGGGAAAAAATGAGAATTAAGTTGTGTCATATACTGATACAAATTCTCATTGCTGAGTGCAATCATGATGTATATATGTAATGTACCAATAAAGATTTCAATTAAAAATAGAAACTTACAATCTATCATTTAATTAATCCATTCAACAACAATTCCTATTGAAAATAAATATTTCATGAAAATTAGGATCACCCAGCAACAGGAAAACTACAAGTGATGACTCCATCGTACTTGGTGATAATGTCAGCATTTTCATGCACTGTTACCTGTGACTTTTATTGTCCTCGTGCTCATGCCGCCATGTATTTTCACTCTCCTGAATAATTACTTATGGAGTTTTTCTCATCCAAGTCCAATGCTTGGTGTAACCATGTCTTATTTCTTTGGCAGAAAAGTCAATGAGTAGGTTTATCATTTTAAAATATTTTATTTTATCCATATTATTCATAATAAAATTAATGATTACTTTGTTCATCTAAAAGTAATTTATTAGTACCTTCTCAAGGCAAGGACATATGCAAGTGTAAATGATACCTGAGTTGATTCTCCTCAAAAGAGGTGAATAAGCAACATAGGTAAGAACAACCTTAAGCCCTATAAAGGCAATGTTGAAGTGCAGAATGTGACATTTTCTACCAGATTGAAGTAACTTGACTAGTTGTCCAGATCTAAGTGGACTTCTTTAGGGCAAGTGATGCTTATCTTCACTAGGGCAGTGATTTAAAAGTACTCAGTGTTTGAGAAAAGGAAATGAAATGGAACAGCAAGAACTAAACTCATGAGATGACAGAGTATTTGAGATATTTTTGGGAAGTAAAAATAAGACCTGTGGGCTTGAAGTATTGAAATGGGAGCAGAAAATTGCTTAGCTATTTCAGGGCAGATAAGCAGAAGCCAGATCAGACAAATTCTAATAAAATAGATAAAGGATTCTGAAGTGTGTGTGTGTTTGTGTGTGTATGTGTTTGTGTGTGTACATGCTTACTAAGGGGTAAAAAGAAATGATCTTGGAGGGCCAAACAGGAAGCAGATGGTGTGCTTTTAATTACATATTCCTCTTATCCATTAGATTAGATTGGAGATGATTCCAGACAACTGGTGAGGAGACTCCGAAGAAAGACATTGTGAAGCACAATGTATATTACAAGAGTGCACTGGTAGTTGGCATTGGACCAAGTGGATAGAATCCAGGGATATCAAGATAGGACAATTAGCAAGTGTCCATGATTGACTGGATGGAATTCATAGAGGGATGCACCCAGGAAAACTCAGGTTCCTGTGTGAGTGACTTCAGTGAGCGGCCTTTACTCAGACTGCCACTGAAGTGCAGAGATGACAGTAACTCTTCTCCAGGAAAGGTCGCCAACATTTTGGGCACCTTCTACTCTCCGCTCACGTGTGCTGGATTTCTCAAGAGTAGAAAGAAAATATTCTGAAATGGTAAAACTGAGTAAGATCCCAACATGAATGTAGTTTCTTACAGATTTCTCTCACAAGGAGTTTATTTGGCCAGAGATTCCAAGCCCAAGAAAGAATATTTGAGTTCAAATGGAAATTTGGGAACATGTCATTCAAGAAATATAACAGTTTGGAAGAAACATAGGTTCTGTCACATTGAATTAAGTCATTCTCTAGTCCTGTTCTTTCTGAATTTTCTGTGAAGAGCAGGCTTCTACATCTTGAGGGTTGAAACCTTTTTTGCATTCCTTAATAGTATAGCTTCTTTTTCTGTCTTTGTTTAAAGATTATTCACTCAGGTACCCATGAAAAATACATTCCAGTTTTAAACATTTTCCCATTATTTGAAGTATTGTATTTTGATTTTCACTAAAAAGTAATATTTCTGTTGATATATGCCTTCCATAGTGGAACAGCTATAACAGCATTCACCCCAGAGAAATACCAGTAACATTTTGCTCTTACTGTCTTTCTCATGTACATGAATCACCTACATAAATTTATATCTGTTGCAGTTTCATCACTCTTGTTATATAGTAAGAATATAATTCTCCAACCTACAATCTCAATATGTGAAATATGTAAAAGCAGTGCTATCGCAACATACAGGGACAATGCAGATATCAGCGTGTAATTGATTGAAGTATGTGATACTATTAAGGTCGAATTTCGACGTTAATTAGCATTTGGTTCCAAATGCGTCACAATACTTGTCCTCACCTATTCTACATATGAGACCCCAGCCACAGGTCACCTAAGTACATGAAGACATCCTGACCACTCTCCATATTCAAAAGTGTGATGCCACATCAGAGTTTTTTAAACGCACTCTTAAAAAAAAATTCATTCTTCTCTTCAGAGAATATAAATAGGATTATTTTATGATTCTACTTCTTTATGATCAGAACCCTTTTATTCTCCAAGTCCACCTTCCTTTCCCAATCCAGCCCTGCACTATGCCTTCTGTTCTCTCACAGGCTCTAATGATGTGTTCATGTATTCAAAGGGTTTTTTTTTTTAATAATAAAAATCAGTTTACTCTTCTTTCGTAAATCTACTCTATCCACCAATATGGATCTAACTGATCTACAACACTACACGATTAAGAAATTATTTTAGAAATTTTTGGGAGAAATCCTACATAATTAGGGGGAAAATAATTTCACAATTAAAATTATGATTAGGCCAGGCCAAGGATTTAGCTCAGTGGTTCTAGCATCTGCCTTGCAAGTACAAGGGCCCTGTTTCAATCCTTGGTAACCACATTCAGCAGTGTTTGGTGTGGAGACTCACACCCATCAGTAATTGGTACCATACACCACCGTGCCAGGCATGGTGATTTATGCCTGTAATCCCAGCACTTGGGAGGTAGAGGTAGGAGGATTGCTCTGAGTTTGAGACTGGTTTGAACTACATAGTGAGCTCAGGGTCAGCCTGAATTACAAAATGAGACCCTGTCTCAATAAACAAACAAACACATAAATAAATAAATAATAAATAAATAAATAAATAAAATTTTGATTGGACCTAGTTTTCCTTCCTACAGGCCAGCTATGACATGTCCACACATAGCTCTATCTTTACCTCCTGTAACAACAAAACCCTGCTCATCCCTCATGAAGTATTGCTCCATTGCTGGGACCTTCTACTACTTAATTTCTCATTGTTCTAGGAATATGGCAGATCTGCCTGGCCCTGAGTCATGTGTTAACTTGTTACTCCAGAGGTACTGAATAAAGGAGTGGAAAAATGAGTGTCTATTTTGTCTTTGCTCTCCAGAGTAGCATGGATCAGGTCCAAAGCTCTACTTTTCCTCTAAGTCTCATTTCTGTGTCTTTTGGCTTTTGGCTTCACAGGAGAGTGGGATTAACTATGGAGGTTCTCATTATGTCCCCTTTTCCTGTTTTCTACAACAAGTATTATGTTTCCATTTTTTTTTTAACTTTCAAATTCATACTCAACGCAAAAGGAAGCAATTGCCTCAGGCTTTCATTCCAAGGTATAGAGATAAACCTCTCTGATCTTCTCAAAAATTTTTATTATTAAACTTCTCTATAGTTTTATTTTCTCAATTAGAAAATAAAGGATTATAAAATAAATTGTATGGCCATCTTTAGCATTAACTTTGTGATAATTAGTACACATATATTAAAAGAAAAAAGGAAAAACTGGTTCATGTGAGATCTCTTAAATCAGTCTTTCTTATTCCTTCCTTTCCCCTTTCCTCCTCTTTCTTTCCTCTTATAGTACTAGGAATTGTACCAAGAGCACTGGTATCAAGTTACATCTCCAGTCCTTTTATTTATACATATATATTTCTATAAATATTTATACATGTTTTATATTTATATATGTTTTATAATATAATTGAGATGTATATTATATATACATATATTTTGAGACAGGGTCCCCTTAATCATGCATTTCCCAGGCCAAGCTCCTACTTTCAATCTTTCTGTCTCATCCTCCTGGAGCACTGGGATTACAGATGTGTCTTACCCCATCTGATTAGAAAATTGCTTTGATAGGACTTCTGACCTCCACACCTCTGGCTTATTTTTTATAACTGGAGCATCAAATAGGTACATTTCACTGCTCGTATCTAAATCAGTTCACCTATAGCAAACTTCTTCTGTAGAAGTGTTACTGTACATACTCATGAGCACAGTGGCCGTTTCATGGCTTGATAAGTATTTCCATGTACTACTAAAGTGATTTAAAAAAAATGTATGTGGGCATTGAAGAAGAGATAAAAGTTTTCAAATTATCCTATTCTTTGCTAGATATCCACTGACACTTTAAAAATATTCTATCATTGTTCAATATGAGTACTATATGGTCTAAATATTCCAACAGAGGTAAAGATACATTAAAACACCAGTTCAGCTTTTAGCTATGAAAGATTAAGAGTTTAAAAATGAAACAAAATTTCAGACCATTGATTCCACGATGACAACAATGATTTCCCAGAAGCTAAATCATTGAGTCAAACAAATCCAACAAATACACAGTGTCCCTCCTTTTTGCTTTGTCGCTTTGTGATCAGATCTTACTCTGTAATGAAGGAAACAATACTATTATTGTTTGCTCATGAAGTGTCTGCTTTTGATTTCTCTTGTAATTTGTCTTCCATTGAACTGATATTGATTTCTTGGGGAAAATTGCATGATCTCAAAGGAGATTTTTAAAGGATTAAT
>PVIR01031847.1:0-19104 GCA_004026965.1 Petromus typicus
CAAAGACTAAAACTAGATCTAACTCTTTCACCATGTACCAAGCTAAAATCAAAGTGGATAAGAGACCTAAATATTAAAACAGACACTCTAAACCTACTGCAAAACAGGTTAGGTAAAACTCTTGAAGACATTGGCTTAGGGAAAGACTTCATGAACAAAACTTCTATAGCACAGGAATTGGCTGAGGAAATCAACAAATAGGACCTCATTCCTTTAAAAAGCTTCTGCACAGCAAAGGAAACCACCAACAGTGCAAAAAGGCAACCAACAATGTGGGAAAACATCTTTACCAGCTATTCCACAGACAAAGGTCTACTATCTAGGATATATAAAGAGCTAAAAAAAATCAGCCCACCCAAATTTAATGACCCAATTCAAAAATGGGAATCTGAAATGAACAGGTATTTTTCAGAGGAAGAAGTAAGAGCAGCTAAGAAGCATATGAAGAAATGCTGAACATCATTAGTCATTCAAGAGATGCAAATGAAAACAACACTGAGATTTCATCTCACTCCACATAGAATGGCTGCCATTTCAGATTCAGCCAACGGCAAATGTTGGTGAGGCTGCGGAGAAGAAGGAACCCTTCTCCACTGTTGGTGGGACTGTAGACTCATACAACCCCTGTGGAGATCAGTTTGGAGAATCCTCAAAAAGCTAGGATTGATGGTCCCATTTGACCAGGCTATTGCCCTGCTAGGTATATATACACAAGAATTAAAAGACTCATATCACAGTGACATATGTGCACCCATGTTTATAGCAGCCCGATTTGTGATTGCTACATCTTGGAAACAACCCAAGTGTCCATCAACTGGAGACTGGATAAAAAAGCTGTGGTTCTTCTACAGAATGGAGTATTACTCTGCCATAAAAAAGATAAGTTTGAATCATTTCTACTTAAATGGACATACCTTGAGGATATCCTCATAAGTGAAATAAATAGGTCACAGATAGGTACATATCGCATCTCTTCTCTGGTATGAGAAAATAAAGATGTAAATGAGTCCTAGAATTGTATGTTATATATTTTGAAATAGAAAATGCTCAATGTAAAATAGGGTGAGGGGAGAAAAACGATGCGATTGTAACAAAAAAGTAAGGAAACAAATTTTATGATATACATATATGGGGGGGCGGTAGGATGGGTAGGGCTATGGGAAAAAATGAGAATTAAGTTGTGTCTTGTACTGGTGCAAATGCCCATTGTGCAGTGCAATCATGATGCATATATGTAATGTATCAATAAAGATTTAAAAATTGAAAAAAACAGAGTTAAATGTGAAATAGATCTACTCCTAATTGAAAATCTATTATAAAATTGTTGCATTTACTATTTTGGAGTCAGAAAGAACATTAAGCAAGTTTATTGAATTTCATAGATAAGTAGAAATAAGTCCCACTCTGGTCAAAATTCTGTTTCAGTTAGAAACATTCCTCTCTTTTTAAAAAATCTTTTCTATCTTTTACCCATCTGCCCTATTTTAGGCTCAGTGACTATGTGAATAAAGCAATGCAAAAATACTCAAAGAGAGAAGAATTAAAATATTACACAGCAGGTCACTTGTTAGAAAGAACCTGAGATGATATTTTATTTCTAGCTGTAATCTGTACTTCAGAGCAGTCATAGTGAGATATTTCAGATTCTGAAATCCCTAGTGGACCTGAGAAAAGGCGGTTATTATTAGTTCATTTTTCAGATTTAGAAATAAAGAGTGAAGCACAGTTAAATGAGTTATCTTATTATGGGGTAATTCCATATCAGTGGTGCAGGAGCTAAGAATAGGTATTCCTCTCCTCTGAATTCCAATTTTGGGCTCCTTTAATTAAGACTAAATCACATGCCATTCAAACCAATATGATGGTAAACTGATCTTGCTTCTCGGGCTGCATTTTTAATCTCCCAAAGGATGATTTTTTCCAATCTCTTTCATTTTGGAATTTAACTTATTTTCACTTTAAAATTGTTAGCAATATAATTTGGAGAAAAGAATGACAAAGTCTCACCAAGCATCTTAGCAGTGGCAATCAAGAGGACACAGTTCAAATTTGGACCTTGCACTTCTATGCCAGGCTCAATTTTCCTCACACAGCTCTCTGATATGTTACATCTCACCTCTTGGGGAAACACTCTCAGAAGCATTGGTGTGCCTTCGGCTTGTGTGGGAAGTTCTGCCAGGTACAGGGTGAGAGGTCAAATATAGTTCTTTTACTGGAAATGAACTTTCCTCCATTATATGTTCTTTCTTATGTATTTTCATTGAGCAACACTGGGGCCTTCTAAAAGTTGGCTGGCACTACACCACACTCACACACACAAAGTTCGGGAAGAAAAATCCAGCTGTCAGATGCGAATAGACTTTTAGAGCATTTAGAACTTGCTCTAAGGAACGGTGATTCATGTGAAGGGTAGTGTGCAGAGGAAGCTGACACACAGAGATCAACAATGATGTGTTTCCAAAGACATTCTGGGGCACAGAGAACAATCAGAGTCCCTATTTTGGGGTGGAGTAGTGTGACTTTGGGATTTAAAAATCATGAATTGAGTACAGAATAAGAAACCATGTCACAGAGCTTTGAATTGAAGATAAAATAGTTAATATACTTTATTTTCATTAATGTAGTATGATTTATTAGCAAGTTAAGTCATCGTATCGTTGAGCACTTTTCAGTCTAAAGATAATTTAAGGCAGGAACTTTGATTTTGTAAGGAAGAGCTCTATGAGATGTAATGACACTGCACAGTAGTACTGTGTTCGCCATGTCACTGTAATACAAAATATGATTGAGAAGCCATGTCTGTCTAGAATACTTTTTGGAAACATGAAAGCCACTAAAACCTGTTGTTAATGCCCAGGATTGAAACTGAAACTTGTTTTTCCAGGATGTCCTAAAAATAGTTGCTAGAATAGTTTAAAATTTTAACATAGCTCAGCCTCTCTGTTTCCCATTTCCTTGTTCATAATAACATATCACTTTATGTTCCAAGTATGAGAAAAATTGGTAATTCTGGATTTAGTACCATGAATAATCTAGACCTATTATAACGTCATACCTAACTAAATATTGTATATATTAGACATACACATGATATCCATGGAATTGTCACTCAATTAGCAGTATTATTAACCTGGTAGTATACATTCAAGATAGCTTAACACTACCAGGAAAAAGAACATGGCTGTTAATTCCACCCTTCAAGGTCCTGGGGAAATGATTTTGGAAGTGTGACATATGTTCATAATTCCATTATTATCATTATTTTGTTGGGTTGCTGTTCAAGATTTTGTTTATTTGGAAGCTAATTAGACACCACTCTTGGAAATTTTTCTTCCTCTCATTAATGTGTTTTAAACATCTTTGACTGTACTGCAAGTCCAGCTGAGTACTTTCATTAGACTGTGAATATTCTTTTGTAAGGTATGCAATACCTGAAAGTAGGGCCTTCCAAAGTTTTGACAGGTGGCAGCAAAAGTGGTTGATGTATCATCGTAGGGTCCTAGATGACAAGAGAACATTCTTGTGAATTTGTTAATATTATTAGTGGATAGTGGAATTTTATAGAATTTAAGTTAAAGATATATACCAGTATATCTCTGTTAGCGCCAAAAACATGTATTTTTAATGGGAAATTAGGAGAAGATGAATTAGGCACTTTCAGAGCACCATCAAAATAGATTGGAAGCCAGTGAGAACGTTTTCTAGGCACGAAATGTCCTAAAAATGGCCACACTAATTAGACACATGCACAGGGTCATTATTGTCTATTGTTTAAGACAGGGAATCTATGGAGATATGGCTCAGTGTGTACCAGGAATACATTAGTCCCTGACCTCATGGAGCTTCTATTGCAGAGTGAAAACAAACATTAAACGAATACATACAAATCCAGTGATAATAAGTGCTGCAAAAGAAAACACAGCAGGCGAAGAGAGTGAAGGGAGAAGGCCAAGGTGGGGATATAACAGGACGTGACAGCCCCTCTGAGGAGCTGGCATTTGAAGAGTGACTCGGTGCGAAGGGTTATCCTGTGGTATTCAGGAGAAAGGTGATTCGTGGAGAGAGTAAGAAGTGGGGATGAATTGAGTGGTGCAGAGGAATCAGGGATAGAGAGGAGAATTGAGTGATCAAAGGGAACCAGAGCAGGTGGGGTCAGAAATGAGCTTGAACTCTCCTTGCAGGTAAGGTGCAATCACGTGTTCAGTTTATCTGCTGGTAAACAAAAACCAAATGGATACAAAAGTGGTCTGCATGCATCTTTTCAGGTATGAAATAGGGTGGAATGCAAGAAACGATTGTTTACCTTACTTTGCATTTCCATAGTATTGGATTAAAGAATCTGAGAAATATCAAATTTGTGTTTTGTAAATTATTTATCTCAATTAAGTCATATTATGATTTGAAAAGCTTTTTATTGACCTATACTCCATGGAGCATAAATTTTCTGCTTTTCTTCATAATAACCTGAGTTACTGTCAAAGATTTCTACAAAGGCAGGGGGATTATTTATATGAACAGTCAAAAAGATTGTTATTTTAATTAACTGATAGTTAAGAAAAATCATTATTAAGAAACAGTCTCAGTAATAATATCACTTGTGAACCAAACACTTTAGTCACCTTGTTAAATTACTGTGTCAGTGTTTATACCTTCACACATTTGAATATAAAGAAACATAAGCTATTATTAAGATTGTGATCTGATCGTATGAAAGAGGTATGTATTTGCACATTAGCAGAGACGATGCACATTTAGAAACTAGATTCTCTAAAAGCTATTTTGAAAAAGTTAAAAGCTCTTTTCAGCCTCAGGCTTTATTCGCATACATATTGAATTCGGGAAGTTAAAAGTTGAAGCTTATTTTGAGTATTTGCCCAACTTGGTAGAAAATGTCACTAGAAATAGAAATGACTGAGCAACATTATTGTTTTAGCTGCATGGTTCTCGAAATTTCCCTCTTTGTCTGACCAAAAGTGCTATGAAAGAACCTTTCTACCTCTGTGGTGTTTTAGACATACATGCAGTCTCAGCAGACTTATTAAGTAGTTAATTTCCATTATCAGATGTATTGCACATATTGAGAAAAATCACAGTGTGTATCAGCATGCAACTCTGACTACTTTTTCCTGAAAAACTAATATATGTAGTGTCAATTTACTTAGTAATGTAGTCTGACAGCCAGGAAGAGAGAATACAAAGAAACGTAAAAACACAAAACCATACAGGTACCTGGAGAAAGAGTAATTTTCTTTAAGTAACACCACTGGATAAAGTGACTGGACAATAAATTTAAAAGCCAGTAAACTGACAACACAGGAAAGATGCATATACACTAAATAAGACTAATAGAAATATCTTTGACATGCAGCGTTGCCATAGTGAAGCAGATAATTAATCTAAAGAAAAAGAACATGCCTAAGTATATTTGTTAAAAGATAATCAAAGCCTTGAAGAAATATTACTTAAATTGTACTGATTGCTATGTTGGTAATTATGTTTATGCACAGTGAGAAATTATGTACATTCTGTATTTTAAAGTATAAGAAATAATTTTTCCAACAGCTAAGAAGAGACAAAATCATATTCAAGAGTTCTGTAAGGAAGTCCCACAAGTTATTTTAAGTATTTAGCAGATTAAAAAAGATAGACAGACAGACAGACACACACACACACACCCTGGATGGAATTATTTGCTTTTCTTCCTCTCTTTATTCTTCATAGGGGATTTTGGCAGATATTTGATGGAGCTTTTGAATAAAAGGAAGTGGAGCATTAGGGTCTGATTGCAAACATCACTCCCTCTATTCTTATTCATAATTAGCCATGCTGTTCAATATATTCCCAGTTTTCATAATAGTAAAATATTTCCTCCTGTCCTGGACCACCTAACAAGAGAGACAGACTTTCTCTCAAATAATTATAAAAAGCAATGGCTCATCCATAATTCTGCAACCTCAAGTTATTGCTGTCCCTATTAGAAACACATGTTTTAGGGGAAATTTTTCATTTGTTTAACATATAAATTCATTGTGATTCATAATTAGGGAAATACAAATTAAAACACAATGAGATATTTTATGTTTCACCCAGCAGAGTGGCAAAAATTAGAAACTTTGACAACAATACATACTCTTGGAAAGGAAAGTATATGGTGCAATAGAAACCTCATGTACTGTTGGTGGGAATATAAATCGGTACGAGCCCCATGGCCTGCTGGGATTTTGAAATCTCTCTCATAAATATATTCCCCAGAGGAAGCCAGACAAATGTGTACCAGGAGAGGGTAGGAACAACATTTAGGGCTTGGTTGTTCCTGATAGCCAAATGTGGAAGCCATCCAAATGGCCCCTAGCAGGAGAAAGCTAATTACATTCTGATACATTCACGCACTGGGGTGCTGGCTGAGTGACTTTGAAGGGAGGAACCAAGGTGGCTCTTGGTAACAGGGACACAGCTCAGAAACGTAATGCTGAGTGAAGGAAGAAAGTTTCCAGAACATATGTTTATGATTCCATTTTCATAAAGTAAAAATAGGGACCATAAATCTCAGTAATAGATTGCTTAGAAACAAATACACATGAGTAGTAAAACCATAAAGTAAAGAAAAGGAAGAATTGGAGCAAGTTTAGGAAATGATTTCTTTCTTAGGATGTATCTGCACATTGATCAGGGACAGAAATGATGGACAAGTTGGATTCTATGCAAACCCAGGTGATTCAGTATATGTGTGCTATACTCTCCCCATATATCTATCTGTCTCTCTATCATCTACCTTTCTTAAACTTAAGATTGAAGTAAGTTTTATGTAACCATGTTCAGTGTATGAACACTAACTTTAGAATCATATTGCTTTTGAATCCATGAATCCAAATGTATGAAAATCCAAGGTATTTGTGATGCACCGGGGGTAGGAGTGGGGGAGACATTAAACTGTCTTACACAATACTAATTGAACTTCAAAGTTACCTCTTTTTGTAAGAAAATAAGAAATTACAATATTTCACAGCTCTGTAATATGAGCAGTTTGTACACTTAGAATTTCACAAGTACGATATGAAGAAAGAAGGTGAGAAAATTATCTTTTATGTTTGTTTACTTTCCTAGTTATTTGGATAGAATTTTGTGATCCCAGTGAGCACGTGTGTGTTGGTGTGCGGGGTGTTCGGGTGTACGTATATGTGAATCCGCAAATTTATGTCTTGGATTATTACAAAGTTCCTAAGATTAGAATGATACAGATAAGGAGAAGGTGGTCCTCAATCTAAAACTAATAATTTTCAACCAAGAATGGAAAGAGAAGCATTGTTTATATCTTATTTATGGCTATTTCCATGTGAGTTATTTATGGAGACAGCCGTTGATTTAAAATGTGCTACGTTCACTGTTTTATGTATCGCTCGCCATTTCACCCGGATGACATGACACGTCAGTCTTGCGCTCTCCCTCTCTGGAGCGCCCCGCGGAGACGCTGCGGGGTTTTCCGAGCAAGCCTGCAGGGCCGGCGCGTGCCAGGCCTTGGTGTGGAAGGCTGTGACTGCCCCCCCCCCAGGTTAATGTGCGCTTCGCACAAAGTCTTAACATTTCTCTGCTCTTATCACAAGGAGCCATCCTGAGGCTTAAACGCAACCCCATTCCCCAAATCAGAGAGCAGAGGACGGGTTTTTTTCAATATCAAATTTTAGATAAAGCTAAAAGACACGTGCCAACTATAAATGCTTCCCATGTGGGTACCAGCTGTCCAAGGCCAAGTACCCGAATTGTCTCTCAGCGTAAGTGGAGGGCTCAGCAGTGGGCTTCTATGTCCTAACTGCTCTGGCGAATATAATATGGTGTCCTGTTGGACCAACTGATATTTACTTTTAGCTTTTTTTAGTCTCTTTTATTATCTTTAGTTCTCTTCAAACCCTCTTTCTTTTGTCCAGTGCAATTACTTTCTAATTTTTTCCTTGGCATTAGTTTGATATCAGGCTTTTCATTCATTCATTAATTCATTAATAATCACTAAGTGAACTTTATTCCTTCCATCATATCTTTCTACTCTTTAGGTGAAAACTCCCAAGATTTTTACCAGTCCTACAATATGATGCTACTTAACATTTATAGCAAATTTTGTGTAGCTCATTTATCCCAAAACTGTTTATAATAGGCTTTCTTCAAGCTAAATGCAGTGTCGTGCTCACACAGGCACACAAGTATTTGTTGCCTCTGGGGCATCTAGATGAGAAAGAACACATATTTTGGCTTTGTGTTTTCTGACAGGAATACTGGGTGTGATTATGCGATTGTGGGAACTGAGAAATTAGCTGCAGAAAGGCAGCTGTAGTCCTGATTTTTCACATGAAAAACTATTGAATGTGAACTCTAAGTGCAAAGTTACTGAACTGAAAATTCTCTTAAGGCTTTTATTTATGTGAAATCTATTTTGTGTCTTTTCTAACATTTCATTCAGTTCATTCAGATTAGAAACTGCCATAATTTTGTCCTTATAAAAACTGTTATTGGTCCCAGATTTTTTTCTTATCATTAGAAGCTCCCTTTGGGCTATCCTGCCATGACTTTATATAGGCACTTATATAGATTTTTAGAATCTAATGCAGAAAATATTGTGTTCAGGAATTGAACTGAATAGACAAATTTTTACATTATTTTACATTTTAAATATTATTTTCTTTAGGTTTTATGACAATAACTTTATCAAAAATGCACTATTTGATAGTTATTACTTCAAATAAAGTCAGAAACTTCTAGTATAGAATGGAAAAGGAGTGCTGGGGATTTAACTTAGTGTTTCTACCACCTGCCTGGCAAGTGCAAGGTCCTGGGTTCAATCCCTGGTAACCACATCCAACAATGCCAGGCATGGTGATTCACACCCACCTGCAGTCAGTACCACAGTGCTGGGCATGGTGGCTCATGCCTGTAATCCCAGCACTTGGGAGGCAGAGGCAGGAAGACTGCCTTGAGTTCAAGGATAGTCTGGGCTACAAAGTGAGTTCAGAACCAGCCTGAACTACCAAGACCCTGTCTCAAAAACTTTAAAAAAATGGACATATATAAGGATAAGTCATTTGACAATTTACTTTTACTTTTTTAAAGTTTTAATCTTTATTAGTATATTATATATGTACATCGTAATCAGACTGAACATTGCGGATTTATTCCAGAATATGGCAGGACTCAATTCTCATTTCGGAGCAATGCTTCATTTAGGAGAAAGCTCAGTTAGTGCAAATAGTCTCCTGTTTGTGACTTGCAATCAAGTCAGGAAGAGTGTTTTCAGAGAATATGTAAAATAATATTATTTTCTTTCTCTGAAAAGAATTGACATATGTGGACATTCAATATTTTCTCAAAAGAAAATTTATTGTTTTCCTGAACAATATACATATGTGAGCTCAGAAGAAAAACTAAAATTGTGCTGTTTCCAGGCAAATGCCTGACTAGGGTTCTATTTGATAAGAAAACAATGAAGTTAGCTCTATGATTTTGAAATATCAATTTCAAAAACTTATATTGCTACAACTTGTGAGTCATGTCAGTTCAAAAGCACATTTCACTGAAAGTCTATCCTGTGGCTCTCAAAGAAATTATGATTCTAGTTGATCACAAATGTACCTTTGAAATTTTAAAATAATCCTTTCCTTTCACTTTAAGAAACTTCAAGAATGATACAGTGATAAAAGCCACTCACAGTTGACATTCCTTATAGAATTATCTTTAAATAGTTACCAACACATATAAACTTGATAATTTACATTTTGGCAAACATTTAATTCAATGCTCTCCAAACGGATTTGCTATTAAACAGAAGTTGTATTCTACAGTATATGTTTTTCTAAGTGTTGGGTTAGCTTTCTTTACACTCCACTGCCAAGTGTTTTTCTGCTAAGTATCCCTATTGTCCAGAAAAGCAATAAGTAACAGAGTAAGACTTCCACTGGGAGACAGCAGTTGGCAAGGGTAGGAGGTTCAAAAAGAAATCCTGCCAGTTTCAGCCACTGTTGGCGACTTAAAGAGAGACTTCAACATTTTGTGTTAAAACACTGAGTGACATTTTCACTTATTCCAGGCACTCTTTGGAATTCAGCGAATCCTGGACGTGAAAGTCAGTGTAGCAGGCATTTCTACTGAGTTATCTTCCCTTACAAAGTGAGCCCTGAGATAAGTACTGGATTGATATAAAATAATAAAATCGTAAGTAAGTTGGGGTATTTTCTCTTTGGAAACAAGCGGTGCTTCTAACATCTCTAGAGCTGCAGCTCTGTGTACATTGTGAATGGGGCACAGGCTGGGATTACACACAGAAAGTCAATACCCATGTTCTCTATAAAGTAGAGACTGGTATAAAAATTCATACTCTCTTGTAACTATTTATTAATTGACTTTTAACCACTTTCTATGCCCAAGCCTGCATAAAAGTGCTTAGAATACATTAATGAGAAATAAAAAGCAGGTAGAAATCCAGGTACTGTGGAGAACACGTTAGTGTAATAGACAGAATATAAATAATAATGTAGAAAATGTGGAAATTGTAGTAGAGGCTTCATTTCCAGGTAATTAGTGTCCCGGAAAAAAAAATCTAGGACAAGTTAAAATAGATGACGAGGCAAAGAATTACATGATGGCAGAAGTGTAGGTTCAATTTTTAAACAGTAGTTAGAATGGGAGCCAGAAAACTGGTTACATCAAAGAAGACTGAGGAAGTGAGGGACTTAGCATCCCAATATTTGGACAAAGTATTTTGTGGTCATCGATAGTTGTTTTTTTGTTTGTTTGTTTTGGTTTTTTTTTCCTTTGAGACAGGATCTTGCTTTGTACTTCAGGCTGGTCCTGAACTCAGCCTCGAACTCAGTAATCCTTCTGCTTTTGCCTCCTGAGTGCTGAGATTACAGGCTTGAGCCACCAGGCCCAGCACTGTGGTATGTGGTGCTGATTATTGGTGGGCGTGAGTCACCACACCCAGCATTGTTGTATGAGGTTACTGGGGATTGATTCCACAGCCTTGCACTTGCAAGGCAGGCACTGGAACCACTGAGTTAAATCCCTGGCCCCAGATAGTTTTTAATTGTCATTTAGGTAACATAATTATTCTCTTTTAAATTTGTGCCAACATTTTAGAAGTACTAGCAACACAGGAACTTGTCTAAAGCAGAAGGAATCAGCAAAAGGAAGTAGAGACACTAAAATCTGGAATCCAGAAACTATGCAGGACCGCAAATAAGGAAGAAAAGAATGTTTTCCATCTTCAGAACTTGCTATGACATTTCTGTAAGGAGTAGTAGACAAGAAAGGAATGGTAAACTTAGAAGCATGTGGAGAAATTATTCCTCAATGTTAGAAAATGAGGTAATGTGGTGGACAGTGATCTTCATTACACATTTTACTACTTTCCACACAGATATTCTCATTGGAATTGATATACTGTTATAGGAGGCTAGATAGGGAACTTTGTGTATTTGTATGTGTGTATTTTCCTGCTGTGTAATTTTTTATTTTTGTGGAATAAAAATGTAATCAGGTATACAATAACCCTTGAAATCTAAACTGTTTTGGGTAGTTAGGAGCAAAGTGCTGCCTTTGTAGAGATGTAAATTTTTTAAAATTTATTTTATTTTATTTATTTATTTGTTTTGAGACAGAGTCTCATTTTTATATCTCAGGGTAGGCCTGAGCTCATCCTTCAGCTCACAATAATCCTGCCTCTGCCTCCCCAGTGCTGGGATTACAGGCATGAGCCACTACTCCTGGCACTGTGGTATGTTGTACTAATTGCTGGTGGGGGTAAGTCTCCATGCCCAGCATTGGTATATGTGGTTACCGGGATCGAACCCGGCTCCTTGCACTTGCAAGGCAGGTGCCAGACCCACTGTGCTAAATCCCTGGACTTAAACATGTAACTTTAAAAAATAAAGTACATACTTTTAAAGATCAAAACTCATCTATAAGCGCTGCTAATTTTGGTATATTCATTTTATTCAATAGGGACCTATTAATTTCATGATAAAAGACTTAATTTTGAAACAAAAGAAATATGATAAAGAAAGACATTTTCTCAAGAAAAAAATTGAAAAATGTCAGCTTTGAACATAAAACTCTTCTGGGTGTGGGGGCTTAGCTCAGTGGTTCTGAATAAAAAGGAGTTTTTTACTATGCTGTGTTTCATGCCTTGAGCTGAAAATAATGAGAAGAGAAAGGGTTTCCTTGATCATAAAATTTGGTTCCAATTTAATGAACTAAATTCCACTTTGGGTACAGCCTTCAAAATAAATATATCAAATTAACAAAAAAGTTTATTAACATACTCCTCAGCTTTACAAACACTAATGATGCACCACATCTTATATTGGTAGTTAAAGGTAAGTAGTCAAGCATGATGGTACCCATCTGTCAGCCCAGCTCTTGAACGACTGAGACAGAGGATCCTCATGAGCTGAAGGCCAGCCAGGCCTAGAGCAATACCCCTCCACCAGACCATGATGAAGACAGTACGGACATAAGCATGTGTCTTCTTCATCTGTGCTTCCTCACCTTATAACCAGATCAGCAGTCTATGTCTGAATTAAACTGTTTTATAATATGTCAGAGCTTGCTAAGTAAGGATTTTTTTGGTATCTATTTTATTATTTCAGACTGCTTTGGGTTATGGATGATAAATCCCAAATAAAATTAAAACCTCTAACATAAAGAACAATCGAACAAACTTGAATTGGCTCATAATTTTAGCATGCCTTGGTTAAAATGAACTCTCTACCTTACTAGTGTTCTATAAGCTTCATGTTTCATATTTTAAGGGAGAACATTTCCTTGTATATGATTGCATTGTAAATGCCATGTTGTGAATCCCACCATCTATAGAAATAACTCATAGCTGTGTGAGTTAAACATAGATTTTTTTTTGAGATGTCTGAGGTATGACAGGGACAGAAACCAGAATATTTTCATTCTCAAATGAAGTATACTGTCATGAAAAAGAATTTGAAGAATGGCAATTCTGAAAGGACTTATGTGAATGATACACAGAAAAACAGGCTATTCTTGACAGATCCAGCTGAAAGGGAGATACCACGAAACTCACATAACTACATGAAAAATGAACCTGTGAAGGTAATTTCTTTGCTTGTTGTTTCTGAAGAAAGTTTTCGCTAGTTCTCACTGTGGATCATAATTCACAAATTTTCAAAATAAATTTTACAGTTAATTATGTTCAAACCCTCATTGTATTTTGTGATTCCATTTCACAAATAGTCTCTCTCTATTTAAAAAATATAATACAAAAGAATATATATGTTTATCAATAGTCATAAGAGGGTCCTATATTAGACATGTCAAAATAGTCACAAAAAACTTAGGGCTCTAATAATGCAGTTACTGAATCATTCCTAATGTTCTTTTTTTGAGCTTCTTTAGCTATTGTAGGAGACACAGTTAAAAATTTCTTGACAGTCATCTCTACTTACTTCCAAGATATTACACAGAATCCAAGTCACAAATTAATTTTACTACCTTGTGTTTAGAAAAGTTTTAGTTGAAATTTGCTGAGTGATTAACTCTCTTTGACTTTGTATCAATAGTAATGCGAGGTATGATAACAGATAGTAGTGTGATAAAATATTTAAGATGTAAAGTCAGTAGATAGAGTAAAATCAATATTTTGTTTAGTGACTGTGTGACTTGGACCATGTACTTCATTAAGCTTCATGCATGAAAGATAGAAACATGAATTTCTGAAACATATACCTTTCATAATTGTTCCTATTACCTTTTAATGCTCAGGTTCTAAGGGAGGTTAGCAGTACCTGTTTTATTATATTCTGGAACGTTTTATGTGATGGTGAAGGAGTGACTGGTTCAAAACTCTTAAAAATTGTACTTGTTGGCCTTCTTTGCATCGTGAATCACTTCCATTTCACAGATGACAAAGAGGAACTAATACAGGTGAACTGGGTTTTATATGTGGGTGATCAATTCCAAACACAGGCTGCACTTGTGTAAATAATACACACTTAAATTTCAAGACCCAATAGGTAAGTTTCTTTTTTTCTTTAGCTAATAAAATATATTGGTATGTTCATAGAAAAGATTTGAAACCAAAATATTTCATTGAAAGTAAATACATAAAGGATCCATACACAGATCAGTTAGTACAGCATTAAACCTGTTACTTGGATATGAGGTTTTCACAAGCCTTCTATTTATCACATAAGGAAAATAGCAACAGGATTTGGGGGAATAGTAACAGTTTGTATTGATGACTTTCTTTTCCTATACTTCTCATTCTTCTTTCTTATTGAAGTATACTTTATTCCTCTGTAGTACTTAGCACAGTTTGAATTTTCTGTCTTAAGTTATCTTTGAAAGGAAGGCAAAATCGAGGTGTATATGCAAAAGGTCTCCATGAAAACTGGTCTCAGGTTAGTTAATGACCAATTTGACTAATGTGAAAGATGAGTATGTGGAGGTAGGAAAAATGTATGCTAACTACAAACTTATGTGCTCAAGAACATAAAGAGAGAACCATCATGCATCATCAAGTTGGATTTAACCACATGATTGATATTTTATACAGAAAACAATTCACTCAGGATGCTATAATTTCTAGAGAAACACAGGCTTGTGAGAAACCTGAATTGAGAAATAACTACAAGTTTACAGAAAAATTTCTGTCATGAATTGTATATCAAACACATCAAACACTGTATAGTTGAAAATATGTTCCATGTTAAAAGAATAAACTTTCCCTAAAAATCAAGTTATGTGCAACAATATTAGTATAAAATAGAATTTATAGCTTCAGTAGCATAGAGGCCACTTATTCATTTATTTATTTTGGCTTATATTGGCTTGGGTTGGGATTTTGTCTTTTTAATTGATATGGTAGTAAAAAACATGTATTATATTTAATTAAAACTACAAAAAGATAAAACTTGCTTTACATTTAAAAATAAATGCAAAAATAATAGTGTTAATTTTGTATAATAATGTTTATTAAAAAAATAAGAAACATATTCCATTTAAATATTTATAAGTGTCATCTGATACTAATTCTAGTAATCTAGGAAACAGTGACCTTTTCAGGTCTTATATTTAGTCTTATGTTTTATTAATAGAGAATAATAAAATGTTTACCATGTTTTAAAAAACTAAGTAGATTTCTTTTTTGTAAGATGGTCTATTAAATTAAGAAGTTAATTAGTTTGATGTTGTTACTCAAATATGGAAAAATGTACAGATTATTTGACCAAAATTGTTTAACAAATATATTGTATTTCTAACTAAACATGAAAGTGAATCACTTGGCTTTACTGAAGATTTTTCTGTTTAAACTGGAATGACTGTGTACTAATGTAGTAATGTAGAAGTACTGTGTAGTAATGTAGAAGTACTTTGGTAGCATAGGAGACATTATGAATACTTAGAGCATACCTACGAGCTTCACAAATTGGTTTTGGCAAACATTTTAAATAGCTGTGCATAATTTTCCCATGTTAAGTGTACTCTCTAAAATTCTCACCAGGAACCCAGATGTTCTACAAGTGACTTTGAGTGTCTTCCATTAACAATACAGCAATGACACAGTGGGTTAGAAGGACTCTTAATCCTAAATGGAGATTAGATGAAGAATACAATTGAGCACTTCAAATAACGTTATTTGAATACATTTGCCTTCTGAAGAATTGACTGTATGATCGTTACCTGCCTAAAACATGATTATATATTCAACATTACACATGAACTGCAACTTTTTTTTAGTGAGTCCCTACTTCATTCTTTAAACATAATTATATTAATTTTCCTAGAAAGATAAAAAACAATATTCAGAAGCTGTCACTATCAAAATTTAAACACATGAAAGTGAATAGTAACAGTTTGTATTGATGACTTTCTTTTCCTATACTTCTCATTCTTCTTTCTTATTGAAGTATACTTTATTCCTCTGTAGTACTTAGCACAGCTTGAATTTTCTGTTTTAAGTTATCTTTGAAAGGAAGGCAAAATCGAGGTGTATATGCAAAAGGACTCCATGAAAACTGGTCTCAGGTAATTAATGACTAATTTGACTAGTGTGAAAGATGAGTATGTGGAGGTAGGAAACTGACAACAAATGATTGTAATACTGATTCCAAATATGATCTAAGTCAGAGATATTAAAAATGTTATTAACTGAAGTTCAGTTAGTTTTCTATCTTTGAAATAATGTTCCAAAATGAATATAAAACAATAAACAAAATGACATTTCTTAAAAATAGAATGTTTTAGGTAAAGCATATTTCAGTCCACATTCATCATATAGTTTATCATTTACTATGCTTTATATATTTAGAAATTATTGAACTGGTTTTGAGGATGCAGAGAAACATCTAGAAAAACAAATTATATTCTTGGCTAAAGTCATATATTCATACTCTGATATCAATTTTAAAAAGCACGTTAAGAATAATATAAATAATTATTTCAAATTTCCAGCTACTTATTCAAATACTAACTTTTCGGCCCAGTGACTGTTAATACAAACAGTTTAGGGTTTTCCAACCATATTTTGATAAGAAAGATTATAAACTATGCTATTCATACAGATGAGAACACTTGATTAAATTTGGGAAAAGAATTATGTATTTGGGATGAGCAATTAAATATAAATTAGAAAAGTTTAGGGAGTTAATCATGATAGATATGTTATGAATATAATATCTCCTTTTAAGAAAGTCTGTCTTAAAATGATGCTGGTTTAATATTTGTTAAGAACCCATGAGATTGGGTTAATGTATTGTTTCCTTCTTTGGTGAGTTATCCATCTAGAATCACACAGCCATATTCCCCAAACACTGCTCTTGGACCAAGCCACTCGGTAGTGGAATGGAAGATGGTAAAGAGATAGAAACCAGGCATAACATTTTTAAAGAATTAGAAAACGTGAGGATTGATGAACCTTGCCACTAGCTGGGGAAGTCTGTGGGAAAACCAAGTGGAAAATCAACAAGGGACTCCTCCGGATGAGCTTAGAGCCTATTGTTAACGTGCCAGACTCGAGGCGTAAAGCACAGGATGCTTTCACTCAGGTCTGGCAGAAGCTGATTTAGGTGAAAAAATGTATTCTTTAAAAATTGGGCCAGTCCATATGATCTGAGCCCAAATCTGACATCTAACCTTCTCTGGCAACAAATCTACGGCATCCCTATACCCGACAACTTAATAGGGCTAGTTCCTTACACTGTCCTTAAACTGATCCTACACTGTTGAAAACAGCACTAATCAGTGTTTCAGCTCAACATTTCAGTGAGTTCGATCCCGACAGTTCTTTTTTAAATACATACTTTAATTTTGCCCCTAGTATATTTACTTGAGAAAGTTCTTTTATCCTTTTTATCTACAGTTATCTCGCTTACATACCCTCCCCCAAAAGCTTGCAGAAAGGGTGCTTGTCAAGTTGAAATAAGTTCTCTCAGAGTGTTAAGAATACACAGTTAATACAGAAATCTCTACAGTCCCGAAGTCGAGGTGTGTGGTTTTTCTCTATAGTTCACCCCGTGATTTAAACACATCCGGAACAGATCAGGTTTCCCCAAAGAGACAAACACAACTGGCAAGGACAATGAAAATTCCTTGAGTCCAATAGAGATAGAAATGTAAATAGAAGTGAAAGGCAAGTAAAAGGCAAAGACAGTAAATCTGAAATGATTACTTTTCTTTTAACTCAGCATTGTTTCAACCACAGGGTTCTGGGTGAGACTCCCAGACCCCATACGCACAGAATTCTGATTATGTGGAAAGTTTAAAGACCCCCTTGGGGGAGAAGTCTTTTCCAGCTGTCAAGATTCAAGCTCAGTTAATAGTCACACTTGTGTTAAAGTATTGCAAGGTATTTTGTTCATGCTTCATCATCCATATTACTTTATTACTTGGTGAATTATTTTCTAGAATATCACTGAATAATAATATGCAGCAGTAATAGATTTTGTCCGCGCTTTGGGATAATACACTGTAGTTTCTCAGCACGTGAAATAAGCGTGATTGCCACAACAGAATTTCAATGCTACTTACTTAATTCTTGGTAGAAACACTGTCAAACAGCATGAGAATACTACTCACAATACATCTACTGATTTCAAAAGAAGCACTTACCCAGCACAGCTCGTAAGGAGACTCTTGGTTAAGTAATCTCAGGATGGAGTGAGATTTTCTGTGATTCTGCAGCAGAGATTTAGAGCCCGGCAAGGTGGGGAGGAGGGAGAGCTTGCAATGGGACCGTCCAGGCGGGGGCAGCTCCAGGAGGCAGAGCTCGACGGTCCTGAGGCAGGAGGTGACACTCTGCTGGAGAGAGGAGTTTGTTCTGAGTGGATTGGAAATGCTGTCAGATTGTAAGTGATCAGCAGAGGGGGAAACATCAGAGCTTCCTGTGACATCACTCTGACCCCGCCCGCAGTTAGTGTTAGGTTACTTTCTTTCTCAAACAGCGCACCCCAGGAGAGGAGCGGAGCTCCTTTCCGATTCTGAGAGCAGAGCAAGAAGCAGCCTGAGCAGACAGAGCTCGGTGCCGAGGAGCACATTGTTAGCAGTGAGTGCTGGATGGCTTTCACCTTGACGGGGCTCTGTTGGAACTCGTCAAACTAAGCTGCCTGTAACTTGAAGGAAATGTTAATAGAAAAGAATCAGAGAACCAAAGGAGTATGTGTGTGTGTGCGTGCTTTGAATTAGTGATTATCAGCATGTAGGAAAAACATGATCTCACCTTTCTTCATAAATGACCATATAAAACAATTACATTTGTCAAAATTAATTGTGAGATCTGGCTCATTGATTCAGAGTTCTGACCAGCAGATTTTATTCTTCATTTAGTTTTCCACAATTAGTTCAAGAAATTTTATCCTACAGTTTAAAAAAATTCTTTACCCTGCTCTTAATGTAACTATCTGCATGTTTTCTAATGAGATCTGTATAAAATGAATATTTTTGATTCATTCATTCATTTGTAATAGTAAATTCTAGTAAATGAGAAAATTCATGCTTTGGGCTTATCTCATAAAATTCTATCCAAGACTTTCTCTTCTACAATATCAAGTGTTATTCCAAATAGAGACACTAACAGAAGCAGAAGTATTTATTCTT